>SNQJ01S0079499.1:0-12523 GCA_010110895.2 Picea sitchensis | reverse complement strand
TATTATGTAGATTTAAATTGTTATGCAAAGTGTGTTATGCAAAAATGTTATTTATTTATAAAAATCTGGGAATGAATATGCTGGAATAAGCAAATTTTTAGTTCTTTCAAAATTCCGCTATGTTGTAATTTATGGTAGCTTAAATGAAATCTTGGTTGTTACAATAGCACTGATAGTGTTGTTTATGAAGTGTGTGCCCTGATCGCTCATCAAAATTCTTGGGCACCCAAATCGAGTGATTACCTGTTCAAATAGAAAGTGTGTTGTTATCTTTTCACTGCAATGCTTCACTGGTGTGGCTTTCGCCCATCTTGTTAGGTACTCCGTCGCGGTGATAATGTAGCTAGATCATGTTCTTCTTGCCGGTGGGTTGATTGGTACCACAAAGTCTATATCCCACATATCGAATGCCTTCAATGTTACTTGCGATTGTAATGGCATATCATCCCTTCTGTTGGGTTTACCTACCCTTTGACATACATTGCATATTTGATAGTACTCCTTCGAGTATCTATGAATCGTCGGCCACCATAGTCATGAGCGCAATACCTTATGTGTGGTATCTTTGCCTACATAATTATCTCCTTCTATTCCCTCGTGGGATTTTGTTAAGACTCTTGGTATTTTGTGCTCTAGCAAGTACCTTCACAAGATGCTATCTGCGCCCATTTTGTATAAGTGTCCTGCAATCAGTTGATAGTCGGCAACATGGACTACCGGGTTTTTATTTTGCACAGTGTTATATTCTTGTGGAACAGTACTTGTGCTCAAGTACTGAATGATATCTATGAAGTGTTCATCAACGATCTGAAATGAGAATAATTGTGCATTCAAAAAGTTGTCTTCTAAGTTTGTCGGTTCTTCTCCATTTGTGACTCTTGATAGGTGGTCAGGTCCTGCATTCAATTTTCCTAGATTGACTATTACTTCAAGTTCAAATTATTGAAATAGAAGTAACCATCAACATATTCTCCCCCCCAACACTGGCTTGTTGACTAGGTATTTCAGGCTGAGTGATCTATGAACATCTTAAAGTGTTTCCTCAATATGTTTTAACTTTTGCAGTGTGTAGACCATAGCTAGGCCTTCCCTCTCTGTAGTGTTGTAGTTCTTCTCTGATTATGATAGTTTCCTACTTTCAAATTCTATCGGGTGATCCAAATATCTCGCTCCTCACTGTGCCAAGATAGCTCCAAGTGTTATGGTTGATTCATCTATATCCATGTGGAATGCCTTTCCCAGTCTGGAAATACCAATATTGGTGCGGTGGCCATATTTTCCTTCAAGGTATCCAGATCGTGTTGACACTCGTCATTCCATTAAAAATTTGTATCCTTTCTTAACATATTTTCCATTGGTGCAATAATCTGCATATACCCTTTGATAAATTTCTTGTAGTATCATGTGTGTCCCAACGTCGCTCTAAGCTGACGGACTATTTTTGGTGGTGGTAAGTTAACAATTACTGCAATCTTTGCAATATCTACTAATAAACCTTGTTTGCATATGATATGGCCCAATAATATCCCAAACAGTGTTCCGAATATGCATTTCTTTATGTTTAGTGATATCTGGCATTATCTACATCTTTCTAACATTAGCTGTAAGACTTCTACATGGTATTTCAACAAACTGTAAACTATCCAATCATCCAGGTATACTTCTAGGAACTGATGGATGAATTATTTAAACGCGGCGATGAATACTCTGGAGAATATTGTTGGTGCATTCTTCAGTCCAAACAACATGATTGTGTACTAGTAAGATCCCCATTCTATTGCAAACGTGGTCTGGTATCTGTCTTCCTGTGTGATCTTGATCTGATGGTAGCCTGAGAATCCATCAGTAAATGAGTAAGCTTCATGTCCTCCCACGTTCTCTAACACTTCATCCGTGAAAGGTGTAGGGAATGGGTCATGTATGTATGCATCGTTCAACTTCCTCAAGTCGACGCATATCCTTATTCCTCCTTGTTGTTTTTCCTGTACTACCATCAGGCTTATCCATTTTGATTCTTCGACTGGTTCTATGATTCTAGCTTCGAGCATCCTGTCGATATCAAATTTGAATTTCTTCTTATATATTGGGTTCATTCTATATGGTTGTTGTCCAATCGATCTCGCTTCAGGTCTGAGTGATATCTTCATTTCTCCTAGCTCTTCGGCTATACCCTCATCTTTGTAAATGTTGTAGGAAACAAGTCGGTGTATTTTGTTATAACCCTATAATTTATAGAATCAATTGATGACTGGAAATTCATTCCTTTATTGTAATGAAGGATGCAAACATTGTTTCATTCTACAAATTGATTTGAAGAAAAATAAAAGAAAAGAATAAATGAGAAAAGAATAAAAGAGGGCATAAAAGAAAAATAAAATCCCCATGCAATAACAATGACTTGGTCCATAATGTTCAATCATGTTCAAGTTCTTTTAAATTGATGTTGATAGGAATAGTGAATAAGCTTGACTAAATTGTTTAATCTTAGTCAAGTTGATAGGTTAGATAGTGAATAAATTTGACCAAACCACCTAATCTTGGTCAAATAATCCTAGGGTAGAGTATTTTCTTAGTCCAACAGTTTAATCCGGGAAAAATGTTGTAGATGAGTAGGCGAGAACATAGGTTAGTTGATTTGGTTTCAATAAAACATGCATGATGGTCGAGCCAGGTTCATGTCCTGATGTTTGAAAGTGTGTTTATCCAACCCCATGGTGTCGAGCAACAAATAAAGCAGGGGGAAAATCCCACAAAAAGCATTAAACCTTAGTTCTCACTACTTATGCGATTTTGTGTTGACAGATTAAAGTTTGAGTAAGAATCCACGGCTGAAACACCAACACCCATATCTACAGCCGAGATGTAATTTCGGACCCCCTCGTTCGTTCTTCTTTTAACGGGGCGGGGGGTACGGAATGTTAGTTAACATGAGTGCTTAGATTAATGGTCCAGCAAGCGGCGCACAGATGAATGAATGACAAAGGATTCCAGACCCCCCCGACCGTTCTGCCTTTAAAGGTGGGGGGGGTCCGGAATGAAGTAGTTTTTCCAGGAGGTCCCCACCATAATGTGGCACACATTGATTGCATTAGAGCCTCTCCACTCCAAAACCACTTACCATTTACCACCCTTCTGACATACCGCCACCGCCTGGTGACATCACACTCCACTACCTCCCCTACGGGTCCCGTGTCACAACTCCGTCATTTCTCTCCCCCTGCTCACCCATCACCCCAATCAGTGCAAACCATGTCACCCTTTATCCATCCTTCACCTTCCATCTCACACTTCAAACAACCCATTGGCCATTTATTACAGGGTACCTATCTGTTAGCCTACGGACCTGTCACTTGCGCCCAACGGATATCCGTTCACTCAAAACCATCCCCGTTTTATCCATTTGCACATTATTCACTCTCTTCACACACCAGATGATCCTTTTCTACTTTTGTTGATCCAGTCATTGACCTAACCATAGCCATCACCAGCTAACATTTTTTGTTTAAATTGCAGGTATTTTTCGCAGTGATGGCATCCAAATCTAAAAGAACAAAAGCTGAGGAAAATTCGTTCCTCCCACCTCATGTAGACCTTGACAGGATCCCATTAGCCGACAAGGATTACTTAATCTCAGAGACAAGGTTCGAATTTGACTTTGCGGAGTTACAATCATGGTTTAAAGATACATTCATAGATCAAAGCGATGAAATTGGGCTCTGGGACTCCAATCTTCCTCTTTATCTATTTCCCCAAGTCCACCACTTCCCCGAATTTTCTCTAAAATGTCAAGATCATTACCTCCCTAACCAAAGAACCATGGTTTCTTCATCCAGAGAAACTCTTTTCTCTATCATGCTAGTCGCCATTGATCAGATGCTATAGATACCTAGAGACGATTCCCCATCCCCTTTCAACCTTGAAATTCTAACAGAGTTGTATCGGAATCTTTCTTTTCCTCAAAGAACCCAAATTTTTGAGATTTTCCTCCCACAAGATGCTCATCTCCCCAAGACAAATACCCCATACCCTTCTTCCCTATTCTCAGAAAGAGGAAACCATGTAATTTCATCACTCTGTTCTCTACTTGGCTATTTTTCGAATGAGTGGGTAGACGAACCTATATTGGGTTTCCTATCCATTTTCTCGGCCGAGGAAAAGGCTACCATCCAATTTGACTTCAACACTTTCCTAGCAGAGAATATCCATGATCACCTCTCAAAATTCACCACAGAGGGCATGTTCCGGTATTTCTCTATACTAGCCTACCTGTTCATCTTCTTTCAGAAAGAGAAGTTCCCCTTCCTGATGCAGAAAATGGACAAGGACGACAAACCCCAGGCAATAACATCTTGGACCTCACTGCTCAGAAGAAACTCTACAGAATTTAGCTTCAAACAGTTCATCGAGCAGTTCTACCATCCTGTGGTGAGAATGCTCAGTGGGAGGCTCGAGCCAAGGATAAATGAGGAGATCCAGAGAATTGTGCACCTCTTGGACCTCGCTAAAATGGGAGATTGGTACCTGTACCAGAAATTTACAGAAATCAAAGTATACGGGTGCGAGATGGATCCATATAAGTTTCCTAAGTATCTATCGGTGAGGATATTTGCATTTGAATATATAAGACAAATGATAAATTATGATGACATACACTTCGTGTCTTTGAAGAAGAGACAACAAATGAGGATCAAGGGGAAAATAGGGTCCTTTATTTGCAATAGTCGAGATGTTGGGGAAGAGGTTGATAAACTTTTGAGGGAAATTAATTTTGACACAAGTTTCCTGTGGCACTACGATCCGAGGGGAATCATCATAGAGATGAGAGTGATGAACAAGAATATCCCGTATATTCATGCACCCAAGCCGGATATAGAGAAGTTTGCAAATCAAACGGAGTGGGAGGAAAGTACAATGGAAGAGGTAGAACATCATTCTCCTCAAATCATTATCTCTCAAACAAACACACCGCATGCACCTAAAGAGAAAATACCCAGAAAGGATGTGTCTCCTTCTGTTTCTGAAGTCTCAGATGAAGAGTTTCGAATGCACACCAAAAGACAAAAATCTTGTCATATGAATGAAACGACTGGTGAGAAGGAAACACAACCCATCACAACTTTGAAAGGTGATCAAACACCTCTTATATCAAGTGATCAATAGATCATGTCTACTTTTTCATCCCAGAAGCAGATTAATACTTCGTTGGTAAATCAGCAGAGTCGAGGAGGTGCGAAATTGAGTGTCTTTGAGAAATATGATATGATCAAGAAGAAGAATCAAATTTTGAAAAGCAACACATATGCTCAATTTCTGAAGCAAATGTCCATGGCGCAGCATCAACTTTTGTTTGCATTTGATATAGAGAAAGGTAGGATGCATATGGATTTTCTCCAAGCACAAGTGCCCGATCCTAAGGATATCACTGATTACAAAAGAGCAACTTTTGAATTCAACACCAAATATGTACATCCAGCTGATCATATGGATCTGCATCGACAAACTGGAGAAATGGTATTCTACACCTTGGAAAAGGCTTCTACTACTACCACTAAATTGCAGGCTTCTCTGAACAATGTTCAGGCACAAATGAAACTGGATAAGATATCATCCTTTGCAAAAGACAATAGAATTAAATCTTTGGAAGAGTTGGTTCTCAAGATTGGATATGATCCCTCTAATGTAAAAGTAGCAGAGGAGATGGTCAAGAAGAAAAATGTGGACATAGGATCCCTGAGAAAACAACTGAAACTACTACCTACAGAAGACTCACGGGAAAAGGAGATAGCTGAGGCAGAGGGTGAAAAGGATGAAATGCTCAAGATGATCATGGAACAGAACACACAATTAAAAGAAATGGAAGCAGAACTGGAATGACTGGTAAAAGAGAAAGAACAATCAACACCCATGGAAGTAATCCCATTGAGTGCAGTTCCACTTGTCGGAGTCAGTACCGCAGCCGTAGAAACAACCTCCATAGTAGAAATTACGTCAGACGCTCCACTGTCAGCTCTGGAAGAGACAGTAGAACTATAAGAGTCCATGGAGGAAATGAACTTACAGGAAATGAAAATCAGTAGACTGAAAAGGGAGGTTGAGAGTCTTCAAGAGCTCAAGAATTCTTACCAGACGAGTTTCCACGTCGAAAAGGAAACAATGGAAAAACTCAAACGGGAACTACAACAGATGAAAAAGAAAAAAATGGTGGGAAAAACACTTGCCGAAGCTAAGGAGAAGATTTGGATGGATATCTCTGGATCCATAAATGAGATTTGGCCTATGGTGCAAATCATTTTTGAAAAATACGAACTAGTGCTGAGGAGCAGACAGGCCATTGATAAGATAAAAAGAGACTTGGGGGATATGTCCACTGAAGCAAACGAAATCATTTGATTTCTGAATTCAAAGACCAGAGAAGAGATAGAAGATCTGAAAATAGAAGACATGATCGAAACCATCCTCGAAGTCAAGAGAATTCTGACCAAAAGGGGGTTGATGTTGCAACTAGAGGAGAAAGTCCAGAACATGGACGTCGGAGTTCAGAAATTTTTCAGCAAAATTGATGCTTTGCAGAAGAAAGGTTTTCCCGGTTCGCTAGTTTTGAATGATAAGATCATGACCTTATCCGACTACAAGCAGAAGATTGCCATGGTGGTGAAGGATAGTTCCAAGTTCTCAGGAATGCAGGGCAGTATTACAGGCAAGGCGTTCTTAGAGACTTTGCAACCAAACCTCAGCATACATCATGAGATCAAGTATATTTTTACTGTTAAGATGACCTTTGCCAAGTATATAGAAGTGGATGAGATCTACCGGAGAATGCTCAAAATTACCACACCCAGTCAACAAAGGTGGGAGGAGTTGTGAAACTTAATAGAATGATAGAGGACATGTATCATCTCAGTCATCATGCACAGCATCCAAAGTCATGTGAATGACTCACCAGCGGCCATCCCAGAAAATCAACATGAAGTTTCAAAACATCATTAGCAATTGCTATATTCTTGTATTTTGTTATTTAATTAGCTAGATTTTAGTTTTTCCACGTCATGATCAGTTATGACAGGTTTGTTGTAATTTTGATTATAAATACTTCAAGATTCGAAGTATTGAGGGTTGATCTCATGCCCAAGCAAGATGAAGCACTGTAATCTTTATCAAGGGATCTACCAGTAATAAAAGAGAGTTTTTCACAGGATTCATGCATGTTTACTATTGGTGATGTGTTTCTTCTCATTGTTAATGGTTTTTTTTGTCTTCATGATCACATGTATTTTCTTGTATGATCATTTAGTAGGAGTCAAGTTGTAGAACTTATTTCATATACTCTGTTACAACTTCTAAAGGATTTTACTGCTTTTCTTATAACAATACGATAAAGAAATTCTTGAATGCTTCTTTACTCTTGTTATTTATCTCATTTTTTCTGCTAACCCATCATTTTATTCATAAAGAATCCAATAGTTTTCATAATCCTGCCCTGTGAGAATATCTTTTCAAAAAATTGTTCTTTGATCTCGAGTTTATAAATACAGACCCCATAGCCCAATGGATGCGTGATTTATATTTCAGCCATCTTTATAAAAAACAAGAGACACTATCTATTCTTTTAACTAGCCTAAAATCTGAAACTTAAACAAAGATAAATCTTACAAAGAGATCCCTCTCTGAAACTGGAAGGGCTAGATCCCAGTTTTGAACGTGTTGGATAGGGTTACCTCTGTTAAATTATTTTTTCCTTCTAACAACCTTTGGAGAATTTACAGGGAGATAACATATTCACGCAATAACTTTGTTATGCTTTCTATTATTTGTTCGTCCCAATAATCTCCAATGTTAGTCATTTTGGGATTCTCAACTGTCCCAATATTGACTTTCTTTACCTTGATCGGCATGGAAATAACTTTTGATTCGATAGGTGGTCTCTCCACTTCTCTTTTGCCTTCTTCTTCTTCGATCTGAATATCACGTGGATCGTCTTCATCTAGTGCTTCCACTTGCACATGGTAACATGACAACAGTTCCTTAATTGTATGTTTGTTCCACTGTTGTACTTTTGTTATGAGTTTGACTTCTGGTCCCTCAATGAATATCACTCCACTTATCTATTTGAGAGTTGCATCTATGTTGGGGTTCTCATGTTTGAATGAGAAAGTGACTATAAAATTATGTTCCAATTTCGTCCAAGTCGCAGTTCCCTTGTGTAGTTCCTAGTCTGTATACTAGTTCGTTGGTATTCCCTCTAAGGTGTGTATAAAATGATGAGTCCATTCCTCTAGGGGTGTCATTTTCCACATTGTTCTGCACTCCTCCAAGTGTTCTGTTGGTGCCCCTTGTCCATCATACTTCTGTTGCTTGTTGTTTTTATGTTCTAAGCCAAACCTTATGCACAGTAACCTCTTACATTGGTACCAATATGTGATTGTCTCTTTGTGTGTGCCCCACCATCTTGCAGGTGTGGCCTTGAGTGATATATCAAAAGCTAACATTCTCTGGTTCTATAAGAATTCATCTTCATGCTACCAAGAATGTTTCCAAATTGTTTATTCTGTGGAAACTCGGTGATTCCCTATTCTCTGTGTCGACCCATCTTACTGCACGATTTGTTCGTTCACATCTTCTCATGGATACTTCGTGTAGCCTTTGTTGCCAGTTCTCTAAACTGGTTTCTGACTCTGTCACACATGAAGTAATCCTCCGCCAACTAAGTATCTCATCTGTAGTTGGGTTTACATAGTCCTCATCACACACAGTTGTTCTATACAACTGGTTGATTTCCTCTAAGTCTAAGCAAGTAGGTACTACAAACTTCTTCCCTTCCGATGGATCTAATGGCGCGATGACCCTGTATTCTCCAGACTCAAATGTCATTTTCCTCATCTTCAAGTTGATTATGGCCTAGTTTTCAAATACCCAATCTAGACCAAGCAACGTTGGGTAAGGTGTTGTGTCATCCACTATTTAAATGACTTCAAAATATGCTTTAGTGTGCACTCCATATAAGTCTATTGTCACTCCTTTCAGTCTCTCGATTGGTAGAACTATGTGTTGGTTTGCTAGTTTCAATTGGACATGTGAATATCCTAGTGTGGGCTCTCCCATGCATTGCCATGTCTTCTTTGGTAATACATTAACCTCAGATCCTAGATCCAATATGATGTCTCCCATGTTAAAATCTCCAATGTTTGCATTCAGTCTGAATTCCCTACTTGTTCTTCTCCTGACATGTAGGTGATTGATTGTCTTTTGTTCTAGTTTTCCTTCAATCTCTATACTACATTTTTATAATATGTTTTGCAATATATTTACAGATGTTCGATCATTTAATAATTTTGCACACGATTGCAAAAATCCTTTGATTCTACTTACTTGTCCTATGGGTTGAATTTAGTTGGTATGATCTAATAGCGAAGGCATGTTGTACTCTGGTGCTTCCTTATTTTGTTGCACAGTTGAAGTTGACGCCCTGTCTTCCTTCTGAATTATTTTCTGGCTTCCTTAAATACCTCCTTCTGCTTCTATGTGTTGAATTTATTCCTTGGTTCAATTTTCTTCTTCACCCATTGTTTTTGTGCTGGCTCTTGTCGGACTGCGTCATTTCCTGTTTTAGCTCCTTCGCGAGTAACCATGTTGATGTTTCGTCCTTCATCCCTTGCTTTGGCTAAGATCCACTGAACATTCTGGTTCCTCTTTTCTTGGATCTTTACTAATAGTTTCAGACATTCCTCTGTATCATGGTCCAATGCGCGACAATACATACAAGTTTTTGGTGGAAGCAAAAATTCTCTTGCATAATGTCCTAGTTGTTAACAATTATGACATAACACTAGTCCTATACCTTGTCTGAAACCTCCTCTAGCTCGTCCTCCACCTCTATAGACTTCGTGATCTCCTCTCAGTGTGTTATATTGAGGTGCATGATTATACTGCACAATATCGTACTAAGGCTTTTTTGTGTTGTACTGTGGTTGTGCGTTATTATATAGTTGTTGCACAATATTATACTTCTAATGCACAGTGTTGTATGGAGCTTGAACTTGATTAAACTATGGTGTGGCTTTCCTAGTCATCATTTCTGCTTGCACTCTGTATGCATCTGATGTCCTATCTCTCATCATATCCATGGTTCTAAAAGCTTTGTCATCGTGGTCCACTAACTTTCAAAAGATGCAATATGAACTCTTTGGGATTGTCTGGTATTTCTACATCATCGTGCAGTGATAAGGGTCATGACCTAGTTTCTTAAAGATTTCGAACCATAGTCCTTCTCTTGGTAATGGATTTGGAATTCTTGTTTCCATATACTACATGAATGTTGGAAATTTTTTCTCGTGGTGTCCTTATGTCCTGCATGTGGTACACCAAACGACTTCCTGTTTGTCCTTATTCTTATTCTGGTTTAGCTGACACATTAAATTATTCAAATCTTCCTTCAATTCTTCGATAGATGGGTCTGTCTGCTAGTATTGATTTTCTTCCAATTGCAGGGCTACCTGCAGAGCCTCTGCCTGTTTCTGTAACTTATGTTGTCACAATGGGTATTTTAAGTGTGGCAAAAATGAGTTGAAAAACAGGTGTCGATGATGCATATCGATCATGAGATATTTCAACTTTCCCTTCAGTCACTTGAATCTCTGGTCAATATCCCAAACAAATTCTCTTGGTTTATGTCGAATTTCTATCATCTCATTCATGTATTGATCCTCTAAGATCGGCTTCTAGAACTTTTTTATTAGTAACTTCTTGATGTTTGACAATGTCCTTATTGTCCCGAGGGCACTTTTTGTGTCGAGACTCATGTACCAGTCTAATGTGCGGTGTTATCACTGAAATTTCGTCCGCACATGATTACAAGAACTCAGCATCGTCAAACAGTGATGAATTCATCCATGGACCTGAATTAATACCAAAGCATTCAAAAAGGTCAAAAACTATACAAAGTAGTGAAAAATTGAAGAGTACTATGCAGACATTGAGCACGCGCGCACATGCGCAAAGCAGGAATGCAGAATTAGCGCACATGTGCACGATGCGTGACTGTTATCACAAAAAGTTGTGCACCTGCTAAACGGTGCATTTATTAGAGTGGTCAGCCTCCCACCCACTTATGGTTCAGCTCCCAAGCCGATTTGACCCTCAAATTTGGACTGGATCCGACTGGTGGGCTGGTCAAAGACCTAGGAATGCCCTAATTGGCCTCTTTTCACACTACAAAGCAGTTAAACAATAACCCAAAAGAATGCTATAAAAAGCCATGAATGCACCTCATTTTTTTTCAAGGAATTCAAAGTAATGTTATGTTGTCTCTATTGTCTTGAGGAATCCATCCTTGTCAAGAGCATATTGGCACCATTGCATTGGACAATCCATCTCACCCATTGAGTGGATTTGTAAAGAGTTATTTCATCATCATTTTCCATTTTTTCTTTGTTGTAAGAAGAGCTATCTAGTGGGGGTCCAAGAGCCCTCCCTTGGAGGAAGAAGGGACTCATAGTCCCCTTTCTTCTTGGTGCTTTGTTTCACTAATAGATCAGCCTCAACATTGGTGACATGGGTCTTATGGTTCTTTTTTTTTCTATGTCCCTATGCTCATGAATTTAGTTGTTATTGAATTTCTTAGTTTAATTCTTAATTGTAGCTTTTTATTTTCTGTCCCTAACTCTTTTCCTTGTAGCTGTCCTACTCAGCAGACCCAACTAAGCTTGCAAGCACCTCTATTTTGCTCACCAAGGTGACGAAAGAGGCGCAACAGATTGGGGACTCCACTGGGGAAAGGTATCAATTTCCTACCCCATTTGGGTTTTTCTTGCTCTTATTTTAGTTTGTTCAACTTGCAGGTACACTAACCGACCTAAGCCGACCTGCCACTCAGCCAATTCCAAGCTGAATTGAGAGAAATCCATCCGGATTTTTCATTCTCGATCGTATGTCTTATATGCATGGGTTTTTATGCCCATAGATGCACATCATGCGTACATGCAATTGACTCACGGTTCTGTTATGCGCACGTGCGCCTCTTAACTTGTCTATGTTCGCATGCATGCGCTCTGTGTGCCTTTGTCTCCACTGATACCCGCGCATTTGTGCAAAAAATCACATTGTAAAGTTTTTGAGATGTGGGGAAGGCCATTTTCCTTCTTAAAAATGATTTCAAGCATGTTTTAAAGATGCACCACACTTAGTCCCCTCATCATATAAAAGGGTTAGTCAAAAACACATAAGCACTTAGGAGGATAAAATCAATTTCCCTTCTTTTCTTTTTGCTACATGGATGGCTTGTTTTTGACTCACAAGATAAGTTGGAAATCATTTTTAATCACATTTAACTTACATTGGGACTAGAAGTTGAATAACAATCGCTTAGTATGCTCTTCTCTCAAGCCTCTAAGTGATCTTGAGAATCAGAAAATGATTGTGAAACGATTTCATCTCCCTTAAGAACATTAAAACCTTTAGGAGAGGACAACAACCCTTCTTGGGACTCCTCTTAGTTTACTTTTTCAAACACATCTTAATATTGTAACGG
>SNQJ01S0079498.1:69650-95080 GCA_010110895.2 Picea sitchensis | reverse complement strand
GACTGCTCCAATGGCTTCCCAGCGTCCCAAAACCCCTGTCTGGGCTCTTTCGGCACCTCAATCGGTCGAAAAATGAAGAAGTTAGGCCTCCTGGAAGTCTCCCTCTTCAAGCTTGTTGTCTCTAGTTTTACAATTCGCACCCCCCTTGAATGAACCTAGCTCACACGCTCTTTTAAGCGCAAAAACCCAGCACCGGGCGCAACCGCGCCAACGGTGCAAACCGTAGAACGGTTAAGGGCGCTCCAGACCCCAACCGCCTCGGCACCTGGGCATATGGCGCACATGACCATGGGCTTGGTTGAAAGGTGGTTAAATTCGTTGTAACGGGCATAACCTCCCGCGTGCCCGGATTAGGGTCATATGCCAATACAAAGAAACTGTGGGCTATACCAAGTCCCACACACCAACAACCATGCGCATATATATATAATGGTCGGGCTATGGTTCAAACCTCCGCGCGCAATGATATATATATATACGCAGTCACATTACAACGCAAACGACCATGGGTCGGGGCTTAGCCCCGGCCCGACCCCCCGCCCAATATACAAAAGGGTAAACTTAAATATTTTCAAACCCGCATTCATAACAAGGAATATACGGTGGCCCATTGGTTGGGCGGTCGTGTGAAGTCGTTAAGTGTGGGGGAGGTCCGGGGTCGAACCCCGCGGACTCCCAATTACAATTTTATACAATCAAATAGCTAAAACAATTAACCAATCAACGAGCGACACGTGGCGTCAATGGATTGGGCCACGTGTCCTCACATCATTGGTCACCAATGACACATGTCATCCACCGATTCAACAACCATCAACCAATGAAAGCGTGCCATGTCATCCACCTGACACGTCATCATACGGATGGTACGGCCCTGCCACATCATTGTACGGACTGTACGGACAGGTACAGTCAACATCTAAAAAAATTTCATGTTTGCCTTGGTGAACAGATCGCGATATCTTCTCCATACGGACTCCGTTTGAGAAAGTAAATATACCACCGAAATCAAGAAGACGAGACGGACGCAATGGAACTGTTTTCGTGGCATTCCGAGCACTTTGAAAATTGAGCAAATTTTGATCCCTTGATCACTTGACCTTTCTTATCTTTTGAGGAGCTACCTACTCGAATTTTGAGGGGGCTTATATTGGGTGTCCCCATTTGTATGAGGGTAGATTCCACATATCTTTCTGTTAAACTTATATTTGTCACCCTAGGCCTTGAAGAGAAACAAATGATGTTTAAATGTCAAAATCATGAGAAAATTGTTTGTAAAATGCCACTTTTGAGCCCAAACATGCCTTTCCTAGCTAGAAGAATGAGCGACTACAGTTTCACCATAGAAAATTCATGGATAGCCACTTGTTTCCCTTACTAAATACAAAACCACCCCTGAGATATTATAGATTTGGAGAGTTCCAAGGATATCAACGAGAAATGGGTTGGACATGATGCATTATTGAGCATCGAACTTCTATATGACCTGTTTCCACCCATTTCACATGCCATGAACCTGTCTCCAAGCTTCTCTACATTCCTATAAAGAGAGGCCAAGTGAAGGGGATGGGCTAGTTGAAGTCTACTATCAAGAGTCCTCATGCGAGTGAAAATAAATCAAGCGTCCTTTTGTCATCATTTGCTAGAGAGTTAGGTGTTGGGCATCAACACAAGAGAGCATAACCCTAGGTGAGAAAGTATAACCTATTATTTCTACAATACATAGAATTGACTCACTTCTTCTAACCAAGAAGGGGTGGCCGAGGAGGAACTCAAGGAATTCAGAGTTGGGAGTGCAACAAAGACAAAATATGTCAATACATATTGGCATAATTAGATGAAGAAGGAAAGTCGATTCTTGAACTAGAGAAATTTATAGATTGACATTTTCTTTCTCTTTGGAATATAACCATTACGAAGTACCTAATCAAGTGGAAGAATATGCCTTTAGAATAAGCTACATGGAAAGATGAAAAATTCACGAAGAAACACCCTCAGTTACAAGATTTGAGGTTAAATATTTTTTAAATATGGGGCTTACATTAGAGCCCTAACCGTCATTCATTATTAGTATATTAGTTATAGTTAGGTTATCCTGGAGTGTAGGATACATCATGTACACTTTATCTCCTATTTATAATAAAGGAGATACATTTGAATAAGTATATTGTCCTGTGCATTTGATATATAGTAAAAGGATGTGGCCCCCTCAAAGAGGCTACTAATTCATTGATTCTCTATATTTCTCAAGGCATGCACTGACTTATTCTTTTTATTTTTATGCTATCTAGGGTATTTGGTACATAACATTTTGACCCAACGATAATTCAACATTTTATCCCTCTAGAGAAAGATGCTAAGCCTATTAGATAAAGACAATAGCTTGTTAACCCCAATCTGGATGTCATAATTAGGAAAGAGCTTGACAAAATGTTGGAGGCAATGTCATCTTTCCAATTCAGTACTAAAAGTGGATTGCCAATCTAATTCTAATTCAAAAAAAGAATAGTGACATCTAATTTCACCTAGACTTCAGAGATCTGGATTAGGTAAGCGTTGAGGACAATTTCCCTTTGCCTTTCATGGATTCTATTTACAATAAGTTGTCAATTTGGGAATGATGTCTCTTTTACATGGTTTTTCTAGGTAGAATCAAATCAAAATCAATCATAAGGACCATTACAATACCACTTTCACAACAAGTTGGAGCACTTTTGCATACTACCACATGCCCTTTGGGATAATTAATGCAAGTGCTATCTTTTAGAGGGAAATGCACAATGATTTAATTGACATAATCATTATGATTTTCCTTAAGGATTTGACTGTGCATTCCAAGAAAATACTTTATCATTTTGACCATCTAAAGTAGGTTTTTCTTGGATGTAGGAAGTTTTGCATTTTGTTGAATCTAACAAGTCTATTTTCAATGTAACTAAAGGCAAATTGTTGGGGCATATTGTCTCAAATGACAGTGTAAGTATCTATCTTGAGAGAATTTCTTCTATACAAAGGCTACCAACTCCTATCTCTAAGAAATCCATTCAAGTTTTTATGGGAAAATTAATTTTGTTTGTAGATTTGTGCCTAACTTTGCTCAAATAATCATGCATATACATTTGTTACTAAGAAAAGATACATCTTTCTAATGGGATAAAGGAGTTGACTTCAATCCATCAAGAATGCCATTACCTCAGCTCCTACCTTGGCCAAGCCCGATTTTGCAAGATATTTCCAAATTTACACTAACGCTAAAGAGTTGGTTGTTTCAACCATCCTTGTACATCTTGACACTGAAAATTTCAAAAGACCTTTGGCTTTTATGAGCCAAAGTTTAACAAAAAATGAAGTTAAGTATCCCTTGATCAAAAAACATGCATTAGCCCATGTGATTACCTTGAGGAAAATTAGAAATTATGTGTTGGGAAAGAACACAATTGTTAAAGTTCCTTTTCTTTTTGTCCGAAACTTTTATGCAAGGAAATATGGCAAATTGGCTTGCCAAAATCTAAGAATTTGACATTGAAATCATAGTTACCAAGAATGTTTCACGGTAAGGATTTAGATCTTCTATTGGTTGAAAATTCTCATGACAAATATCCAAGTAGCCAAGAAGTAGGGAAAATTTTAGGAGATAAATTTCACCCATGGGCTAATTTTCCATTTTTCATCCAAAAATGATTCTTCAATTTCATTGTTTTTAATGATTCACCCAAATTATATAGGATAAAAGTATTTTACTCTAAAAATCGTCAAAATTTCTATAAACCATATAAAGTTGTTAAAAAATTGAATAGTTTTAAAAAATATCGCCAAACACTTCATGGTTGGAATTTTAAGAATTAGTAAGATTCACCAAGGTTTCTACACTTTAAGATAAGTATGGATCCTTAAATTTTTTTTTTCCAAGAAGATGAAGACTCATCTCATGTTGTTTTTGAGCTTGAATGTTTGGATATTAATTACGATGTGTCTATTATCACTTGGTACCGGGACATCCTTTTTTATTTGCAAAAATAACAATGTTCTCCTCATTTATAAGACAATGAAAAGAGGAGATTAAGGCTAGAAAGTACCAAGTATGTCTCATTGAACAATTGTTTGTTCCATGGGCATGTTGCTCCAGTATGTGGGAAAGTCCCAAGCCAAATCCATCCTCTAGCAATTTCACAATGGCACTCATATACAATTCCATACTAACGAGCATTTTGCTACTAGAGCCACATCACATAATATTATGAGCTATGGATTCTATTGGCCTACTTTATTTCATGATTCTTTCACATTCATGAGATCTTGTAATCGCTACCATTGATTAGGTGGAAAGTAGAAGTTTTCAATCGTTCCCTTGAACCCAATGACAACTTGTTTTCCCTTTGCAAAGTAGGGACTTGACTTTGTAGGTCATATTTCCCCACCTTCTTCCACTAGTCACATATTTATCTTTAATGCTACTGATTGTTTCAACAAGTGGCCTAAAGTTGTCTCATTAAAGAATGCTAAGGCATAACATATTGTGTCCTTTCCACAAGATCATATCTTATCTTGCTTCAATTTTCCCCTTGAAATCATTAGTGAAAATTATGGTTCCTTCGTGTTTGGAGTAGTTTCGAGACTTTGCCAATGGTAGAGGGAAATTTGCTCAACTTCCTACCCTTATTACCCTCAGTAGAATCGACTAGATGAGTCAACGAATACAAGTCTAATTAATATTGTTAAACACATTATCGGTGACAATCGTCGTGAATGGCACTTATAGTGAATGCAAGTGTCGTGGGATGATATAACAACAACTAAGATGAATATCAGTGTGACGCAATTCAAATTAGTTTATGGACAAAAGGGAATCATTCATTTTGAGTTGGAAATTGTCACTTATCATTTAGCCTTCTAAACTAAGGAATTGAACACCATTCCAATAACTTAGATATTTAATACATTAATGGCTTTGTAAGAGTAAAGAGATTTTGTAGCACATGATTTACAGAAAATACCAAGTATTGTAAAGAAATATCATGACAACAAGGCAAAGGCTAGGTCTTTTAGGGTTTTTTAGAAAGTCTTCATTTGGGGTTTTTCTCATGAAGACAAAGGTAGGCACACTAAGTTTCAAAAGCTAAGGTTGGGACCCTTCATTATCACTCAAAATTTGGGAATAATGCCTTCTGGTAAAGGACAACCAAGAGAGTTTGTTTTCACACATGGTGAATGGGTCTATCTTGAATCCCTATTACTCTATTGAAGTAACCTAGTTCTAGAACTAACAAAATATATCAAAACAAATAAATCATAACACACAAAATCCCCCCAAAAAAAATTTGTCGGTGTTTTGCATTTTAGAATTGCATTTTCAATTCCTATTTTTAGGTCTTCTGGCTAGAGTTGTTTTCCTTTTCCTACTTTTGGTTTAGCCTTTTAACTCGATTTTTCAAGTTTAGCTTTTCTTTTTATTGCTTGTTTGAGTGATGCATATGCATTTACTATTTTTTAGTTCAACACTTTTTTTTCGCTTTCTTGAGTTAGTCCAAGTGCATCATTATTGCATAGATACCCAAGAGCTCTTGAAGTTACCTATACAGCCTAATGAGACTTCAAAGAACATTGCCTACTCCACTATACTTATATAGGTATGTTGGGTTTATCTCTAACATGGTTGTTACTAGTTTAATGGCATGGTAGGATCACATCATGAAACATAAGCAGAATTACCAAGTGGTTCCTAATGTTCATCCTAGGAAAGTTTGAATGCTTAGTAATATTGTTAAGGTTTCCTAGTTCTTCTTCATGATCCCTTTTCTTGACCCATTGGAGAACATTAGCCCAACTCTGTCTATTTCAGGCCCCTATTAGGGACGAGTACGAGTTATTGTACCTGCCTCATTGTTAGTATCCAATCTTTCCAAGTTCGGTTGCTACAATACAGCCACTTGCATAAAGAACACGTATCATGCCAAAGCAATGATATTGCAATTCAAATGTTTCATGAAGAAACATCATGAGTGGTGTTGCAAGATGTTGACCATAAAATGGTCAACACGAGAATTATTATGAAGTATCACAACAAAGCTACCTATCAAATTTGTTACTTGCCTCCAAAACCCTAATAAGCGCTAATCTCACCTTGGTTTGTGATCATTCAACCCAGCCCCCCTGCTAGGCACTATAGGATATCCTCCTAGTGTGCACCATGGTCAAGACACTAGAACATGTTATTGGTTGATATTCCATTTATGTCTTCTTCATTTGTTGATGAGATGTCATCAATCTATGGTTTATTCTATGATGTTGCTGATGTATTTATATTTATTATGGAAGTACCACATGCTTGGGATTTGGTCTATGGTTGCTACATATTATAGGAAATAATGACATGTTGCATGCAAGTTCATTGTCGTTATGTGTGTGTTGCATATTGTATATAGCCTTGATTACATTTGACTACATGTTTTTTACAAGCAACTTATCCGATGATGAATGCAATGGTAGGTGTGTTTGACATGGTTAATATGACTCATCTTAATTATTGTCTTGAGTTTGACTAGGGTTCCAACAATCAAAATAAGCATGATGAGTGCAAACATTCTTAGTTCATAAGCCAAATATGAATCCATGCAAGTGAAATCAAGATCTAATTCAAGCATGTCTTTTTCTTGGCTTTGTAGTTACACTCATGCCTAAGTTGCAAAGAAAATAAAAAGCATAAGGTTGAAATTAGGTCTCGACCATGCCAAATCTTTGGTATACTTGCACACAAGGTTGAACATATGTAAGATAACCCATGCAAATCATAGACACATCAGAAACAAAAGATACAATAACTATCACCCACCACCTAGTTAAGTGTCTTCAGATTTGACATAGTAGATGCTTGGTTTTTGTGGTGCCACATAGCCATCTCATACAAGTCCTTCAATGTAGAGTTATTAAGGGAGGCACTTGCATGTATTGGTTTGTATTTTCAGCCCTATGATTCAATCTAGTGTATGGGATTTGTTAGCACTGAAAGTCACACTTTGACTGCTAAAGTGTAATCTCAACACCCATCAGAATGTAAAAGATAAGTTTTGGTTTGAATAGGTGGATCAACAAGATGGATAAATAAAGGGAGAGGGAAACAAATCGTAGATCAGTAGCCTACACCAATGGGCAATGGAGTCATAAACATTCTACTCATCGAAGGCACTAAAGCTGCTCAACAGAAAACAAGATTATATGTTGATAGATGGAAGAATGAAGAAGGAAAACACAAGATAGAATGTTCACTAAATATAGATCCTCTCAGTTTAATACATCAACAAATACTTGAATAAAACAATGACTCATGGGAAAAATTACAAGAGATCCTCTGCTGCTTAGGGATCCATAAATCATTGGCGGCCTTTGATCCTCAAATCTGCAATATATTCAAATAAGAAGATATATAAAACACAAGAATTACAATATGAAAATCACATCTCTCATGAGTCTTCAATAGCAGTAATGATTACAATCATAAAATTCTCTCAGGCTTACAAATGAACACACACACGGAAATTGCCTGCTCCTACTCTCTCTAGCCTCTCTTGGCTCATGAATCCAACCCTTCTCCAAGAGCTCCCTCCTCTCTTAAATAGAAAATAGCATCAAAATATCCTTAGGAGGTTGAATCCCATCCCTTTCATTGGATTCTGGGCCTTGGAGCTAGGTGGCAATAGTCAAAGAGACAAAAATCCAACAAACTGCTAATTTTCAGGAAATTGTTGGAAGTCATTAATAAATTGTTTCCAACTCACTGCATGAGTTCTTTAAGGGAGCTAAAACTTAGGTGCAGGTGTCCCTTGACATCTAACTAATCCATGAGAAGTCATTTGAACCCTCCTTGACAGGTGGAAACCTCCCAACAAGGCAAATATCCAATCAGCTATGCAAAACAGAGAGTTTGCAGCACATTTGGCAGTGAACTGGTGTTTTAATTGTTTCTCTCAAATATCAAACTGTGTCAAGCTGAAATTTGGTCAACAAGTCAACAAGGATATCATATTCCTCCACAAAACATTTCAGAGAAATCCACATCACCATTTTGGATTTTTGATCAAATCTGTAAAAGCAGTTGTTATAGGAAATTTCGTATCACCTATCTCAGTTCGTAGCGCCAAAGGAAAATCAAGTGGCCACACTCCTTTCCTGACCTCCAAACAAGACAAAAAATCTCATGGAGTACCTGATGACCATGAGTTTGATGCTGGTAATTTTGAATTTGCACCAGCATGCCTGCAACCTATCCAACCTACAACCCTCTTTCTTAACTAGCTCGCATCGCCAGTTCGCAGCGCCAACTCAAATATAGCTTGCACACTTCAAGGAGGTTGTTAATTGATGGTATGACATAATCCCTGGAGATATGGTTAAATGTAGGCTCTAAAAACCATAAATCCTCCTATACATGATCAATCTTATGTGTTAACAGGATTGGTTGTGGGGGGTTACATTTCCTTTACCCTAATCCATCCTTGGCATTTTCACTTATCATTTTATATGTTCCCCTAATGAACTCAACCTCTACAAACTTCTTTATCAAGGATAAGAGTTATGTATGCCTAGTGCCTTAACAATTAGATCGAAGGGTACCCAATTCATTTCTATGCTTGAAAGGTTGGCGGCTTTGGTTCTATCCTTGATACTGGGTCTCCTTTGTTTGATTTGAGAGTGTTTCTTCCCCAAAGGGTGAAGGCCGAGCTGAATGGCATAACCTAAGATCAGAGTGCACTTGGGAAGGATTTTGAAGGCATTATGGTTAGTTTTGACTTTATTTCTCTGTACACAAAGGTTTTGGTTGAAGATTCTCTTAGGGTTATAAAATAAATCACAAATGAAGGAACATCAAACTTGGTTAGTATATGTTTGAAATCAACATATTTAGCTTCTATGATGACTTATACAAATAGATAGATGGTGTTGTAGTGGAATCTCCACTCTCCTTAGTGATAACTAATCTTTACATGGAATACTTGGAGGAGAAGGCCATTGACTCATTTTCCCTCAAACCAAAAGAATGGAAGATATTTGTTGACGATGCTAATACCACATGGTCTTTCGAAAAGGATCATCTAGACAAGTTCCATGCACACTTGAATAATTGGTCCAACCATATCAAGTTCACCTTAAATATTCAAGAGAACATCCACCTTCCCTTCTTAGATGCCTGATTTCTAAAAAGGTTGATGGCTCTCTTGCACACCAAGAATACTTGAAGAAAACTCACATAGGTAAATACTTACAAGCAAAATCCATCATCATCCATCACAAAAAGCTTGGCATCATGAATACACTCTCCAATAGAGTAGTTAGAATCTTCGACGCAAAACACCTTAATGAGGAATTGAAACATGTCTCTCAAATATTTAAAAGAAATTGTTATAAACAAAGAGATAGTAGTAAAGCGATCCAAAGAGCTTGAAATAATGAGAAGAAGAACCATGAAAGTGAGGGCATAAGAAAGTTGTTCTCCCTTACATTCAAGGAACAACTGACACAATAGAGAAGGTTCCTAGAAGAAAGCAATCAAGGAAAACCTTCTCACCCTCAAACTCCTTGAGGAACATGCTTGATAAGGCCAAAGATCCAATTGACCCCAAGTTGAACAAGGGCATTTATTCAATCCCATGTGCATGTGGAAAGGTGTATATTGCTAAACTTGGTCACTTAATGAAGGTTATATTAAAGGAACCTTATGCAAATATCATATATGATCAAGCAAAGAAGTTAGCATTAGTCAAACGCTCTCGAAACTCAAATAAGCATGTATGCATGGAGGATGCAAATTTGATCACAATGGAAGGACATTACAATAAGAGACGTATTCAAGAAATCATCAAAATAGAAAAACATCAAAATAATTTTAATAGAGATGATGGTCTTATTCTAAGTGAATCTTAGAAAATGATAATTCACATCCTTAAGAATAAGAAGATAGGTGATAACCCAAATCAAAAGAATTAACTGAGGACTAAAACCGACATTATCAATAAATTGACCAAATACCTTGAAAAATGAATATGATTAGGTATTTATTAATCTTTAATTCACTTTATTCCAATGAATTAAACTATTGATTGATGATGAATTCAACTCTATAATCTGAATTGCACATTGAATACAAAATCTAGAACAAAGGATTCCATAAATCTTCTCGATATTTATAGTTGTTTAAATGTTTATGGTTTTTTCTTTGCTTTAAATTTTAAAAAGATTTCTACATACAAACACTTGTTTTTCTTTGCTTTAAATAAATAAATAAAATCACTTGTTTCCTCGCATGAGAAACTTTGTGAATGCTAGGAAAACTACCATGGCCCAAGGTTAGATTATATCAATGATGTCACAATTTATCATGAGCAGCGATGTCATTTTCAGCTATTAAAGACAAATACTTCTTCGTTTTTAAAAATGTGAGATGCTTGATATTCCCATAGCAAGTACAATTGTTAGCCAGTCTTGCAGACAAGGGTGATTTGAAAGGACGCAGTCGGTACTTGGACCTCCAACTACCTTCAATGATGAATGGAGGACGCAGTCGGTACTTGGACTCAACCTTGGCAGATTTAAGTGCCAACAGCTAACACTGGAAGTTACACTACTTGGCTTGGATTGTTTAGGGGCTATTTTGTTTAGTTAGTTTAGGCAGATTTTTTAGCGATCTTGCATGTCTTTTCAGTTAGATGATATGATGGGTATGTATTTTTTCAAGAGCTGAGGACTTTACTGCACCTCTTAATTTATGTGGGTTGTGTCTGTCGAAAGTTTGGTGAGGGGGGTAGTTGAGTTTAGGTGGCAGAGTTTTATTAAGCTTAAGAAGCTTCCGAATGGAAGTTGAGGTCAGCGCACTTAAGGGTGCGACTGACAAGGCTCTCTGGAACAGTGTCGGTTTATTCACCTCAGCTGACGAGCTCAGTGTAGGTATCGATTTAAATCTTTTGAAGTTAGCAAACTCAACCTTGTTTTCTAAGCCTTCTCTGGTGGTTAGAGACAAGGTTGCCCCTGTTTTTCTGTTTCCTTCAGAAACCTTACCTGGAGGTGCTCCCCATAGACAGAGAGAAGACACAGTGTTTCCTGTTGGTGGACAGGATGTCTTAGGGAGGTCTTCTAGCCATAAAAACCTGGGAGGAAATGTGCACAAGGCACAGAGCGAAAGAGGCACTCGGACAAAACTGTGGACTTCAAATTGGTCAAAATGTAGGATGGTCATGGGTGCAGATATTGGTTTAGAGGAAACTTGTAATCTGGCTCTTTGTGTGTTGGTGGGACATCTTTCCTATCAGTCCTTATGCAGAAAATATTTACCAACCTAGGTAATCACCATTTGGGCTCCCTTGCTGGGGTACACTCCAGAGGTCTCATTTTTGTCGAGGGTCTGGTTCAGGTTTCTTTTCAAAACTCCAAAAGATACCCTTTTAGTGTTGGATAAGCTTTTGGTTATTGACGGTAGCAGTTTGATGTTAAAGCATTGGAGGGTTTGTTTTGATCCTGTAAACGATTATTTCCAGTTCCACCATATTTGGGTTCTGTTACCTGGGATATCATTACAACTATGGAATGCTAAGGCTCTGGAAGCCATAGGTAATGTGCTCGACCAATTTATTAAAGTTAATGAACAATCCTTAAAGGCACCTTATAAGTGAATGGGTAAGATTTTAGTTGAGATTGATATTCATTCTGGGTTATTGGAGATTTTAGAGATAGTCTGGGGGGGGCATACTTTGGGCCAAAGACTGGACTATCTTGGAATCTCGTTTAGGTGCACATTTTCCCAAAGGACTGACCACCTAAGAAGGAACTGTCATGTTTCAGTGGAGGAGGAGGAGGAGGAGGAAGACTCCATGCTCAGAAAGTCGACTCGTGAAGTATCTCCAGAGGTGGACTCTTTTGAAAATGGTGCTTATAACTTAGCAACAAAGGAGGATAGACCATCCAAATCTTTGGACACTGTTGCGGGTAAGTTAAAATCATATTTCCCTTCTCTTTTTTATTCGTTGTCGGCTTGGGAGCGTGATTCCCTCGATATCACCAATGCTTTGGAAGCAGGGAACACACAGGTAACTTCATGTGGCAGACTGTCGGACCGGGAGGGAATTAACACACTTGAGGTTGACTCACCTGTCCCGGTGGGGGCGCGGGGGGGGATATGAATACTGCTACGACTGTGATTGTGGAACCTCGAGGAGAAAGGGTTCTATCCAGTGAGCTTGTGGGGGACAGTTGCATTCTACCTGTTACTTTTTTCTACTATGATTGTAGAACCTTGGGGAGAAAGGGGTATTTCCAGTGAGCATGTGGAGGACAGTAGCATCCTACCAGGCTTTAGGGATCCCGAACTATGAGAAAGCTCCCTAGGTGTTGTTTTGGATACATTAGTTCCTTCTTACATAGAGACATTGTCTCCTTCACCTGTCCCTACTTACCAGGGGAGGGCTGCAGTTAGAAGAGTAGGGACCAGTGGAGATTTTGGGTTGTTTGAAAAGACTAGGGAGGGTACTAGGAAGGAATTTACTTGGTCGAGGAGCTTGGGCTATGAGATCCCCCCTATTAAAACCAAGAGTGCTCGCAAAAAAACAAATTTTGCTTCCACTACTTACTCCTTATTTACTTTTTACCAATTTCACTGATAATGGGGCGCTTAGAGGCATGAAAGCCCTAGCCAGGGATAAATCATGATCTTTCTCTCCTTAAATATCAGAGGGGTGTGGGGGACCCTAAAATCTGCCTCCCTGCGTAGATTGTTGGATAAGACTAATCCATATATTATTTTCCTGCAAGAAGCTTTGGTTGATGAAAAGAAGGATAGATTTTTCATGAATGCTTTTCGACCTACTTGGTTAGCATGTGTTGTTAGCTCAGTTGGCAATTCCGGGGGAATTTTGGTGACCTGGGATCCAAATAAGTTTGATCTAGCTCCTTACTTAAGTTGTGGTGGTATTTTTATGACAAGTACATGTTTTGAGAATAAAAGGTCGTTCTCTCTTTTAAATGTTTATGGACCTCGTACAGACAAAAAAACATTTTGGGACAAGGTGGCCAATAGGGGTATGCTAGCCCATAAAAATCTGATAGTAGCAAGGGATTTAAATTTCATTGTTAGTGCTGGCGAGATTTGGGGAGTTTCAACTCATCTGGATCAGTTGGCAGGGTATTTTAAAGATATTTTTCAGGAAAATAGGTTTGTTGATATATTACCTGATGAAGTAGTTCCAACATGGTGGAATGGAAGATCTGGAGCTGAGTGGATCTCTAAAAGATTGGATTGAGTTCATATGTTTGAATATCTCTTGAACCATGCTAGAAGACACAGGTCTTGGGTTGCCTATCCATACCTATCGGATCATGCTTCTGTTCTCCTATAGCTAGAAAATAACTTACACTCTACAACCTATCCTTTCAATTTAAATCCAATGTGGCTGAGAGAAGAAGAAATCTCTCTTATAGTTCATGAATTATGGAATGATCAACAATTTTTGCAAGAATATGGGGTCCAACGAAGACTAGTATGGAAATTGAAACTGTTAAAACAACACGTAAAATTTTGGGCAAAAAAGCAAAGATTGCATGAACATTTAAAATTAGAAAAGCTGGAGCAGGAGCTCCATGCCACATATCAGGAGAAAACTTGGCGTTTGAGGAGACATGAAGTCGACTACCACATAAAGTTTTTAGAGGAAGAAAGAAATAATCTTCTCCTGGTAGAAGAGTAACTATGGAGACAACGGAGCAGAGCGATTTGGATTAAAAGTGGAGACCAAAATACAAAATGTTTTCATCAATTCACTAGTTTTAGAAGGAAAAGTAAACATATTTGGGAAGTTCTGGGTGAGAACGGGCAGGTCCATTTTGGACAAGAAGCTCTTAAAAAAGAGGCAATCAGACATTTCAAAAAAACAATTGAGGAGTCGGGACAATCTACTATTATTGATCAGGTCTATTTAGCCAGACTTTACCCAAATTTAGTCAATGAGGAGGATATTGTGCTTCTTGAAAGACCATGTACAAAGGAGGAATTATGGGAAGTTCTCAAAGTTTTTGCAAAGGACAAAAGTCTGGGACCTAATGGATGGACGGTCGAGTTCTTCCTTCACTTCTTCGATTTGGTAGGGGATGATTTGCTGGAGGTGGTTGAGGATTCCAGGATAAGAGGTGAGGCGGTAAGATCTTTAAACTCGACTTTTCTGGCCCTAATTCCAAAAGTCAACCAGCCATCTTCGTTTTGCGACTTTAGACTGATAGCTCTATGTAATCTGTGTTATAAACTTATAGCAAAGATCATTGTGAATAGGATTAAACCCATTCTCTCTCGGACCCTGTCAGGAGAGAAATTGGGGTTTTTAAAGGGAAGACAGATATTGGATGCCATTGGCATGACCCAAGAATGTTTGCATAGCATTAAGATGAAAAAATCGAAGGTATTAATATCGAAGCTTGACCTAAAGAAGGCATATGACTGTATTAATTGGGACTTTTTAAGATTGACCTTATTACAAACATGATTTGGTCTTTTAACCTCCAATTGGATAATGAGATGCGTGATCAGTGCGTCATTTGCAGTCCTGGTAAATGGGGAGACAACTCCTTTTTTCCAGAGTGGCAGAGGATAGAGAGAAGGGTGCCCTTTATCTCCGTTGTTGTTTATTTTACTAATGGAATGACTTAGTATGCTTCTAAAGAAAGGCCAAGCTGAAGGGAAGCTGACAGGTGTGAAGGTATCTAGATTAGTTAAGATACTCCACCTTTTTTTTGTGGATGATGTTCTTATTATGACTAGGGCTTCTATTCAAGAATGGAAGGAGATGGACGATATTCTAAAAATATTCTGCAGAGCGACGGGTATGATGGTAAACTTGTCAAAGTCAACCTTTCATCATTCTGGAATACAAGGGGAGATATTAGAAAATTTCAAAGAAGTCTTCCCTTACAACTTTGTTGACCTCTCTGAAGGATTTAGATATCTTGGCTACTTACTTAAGTCCGAAAAAATCAAGGCTGAAGATTGGAGATGGTTAATTGCGAAATTTGAAAAAAGGATTAGTCATTGGTGTAACAGGTAGCTATCACTTGGTGGGAGCTTTGTTCTTATTAAAGTTGTACTTGAAAGTCAACCTGTTTATTGGATGGTATTGGTTGTTATACATGTTTTTGTTCTCAACAAGATCAGACAATTAATTTTCACTTTCCTTTGGTCAGATTGTAGTGAAAAACAACATTTTCATCTGTGTATATGGGAGAATATTGCAAAACCAAAGCTTTTTGGCGGTTTGGGTTTAAGGAACATTTTTTTTCTTTTTAATAGAGCGTTGGTGGCTAACTCTTTGTGGCGAGTGTTGATGAAGGATGGTATCTGGCATAGGGTCATAAAATAAAAACACCTCCCTTACTAATCGGTATCTACTTCGCTCGGATCGACTACTCATAGAATGACTTCTGCTTCTTAGACCTGGAAAATTTTCCTAAAGTCATTACATCTTATAACTCATTTCTTGAGTTGGAGTCCTGGGTCAGGTCATTGTGTTTTAATAGGCAAATATATGATTCTGGGAATGGGGAACTCGTATATTCTTTCTCAATATCTCTTATCTTTTTTAAAGCAAAGAAACATAAGCTTCTTCTATCAAGCTAGAGGAATTAGTCGGCCAGGCACTATTTGCTCACAGTGGAAAGATAATGTCGAACTTGGTCTCACTGGAGACTTGGTAAAGGAATGGAATTTTTATTGCAGAGCTTTAATTGGCTCGGGGGTTTAGCTACAAGACAAATTTGATGAGCTAAAATGGATTGGGGTTGATAAGTCAGGTACACTATCTATCAAAAATGTTTATTGTGCCTTAGCTTCAAAAATTTGGCAACAACCTATTGGTGGTTGGAGAAGAAAAATGTGGACCTGGGATTTAGCACTAAAATTAAATTTTTCATTTGGTTATCTATGGAAAACAAAATACTTACATGGGATAATTTACAATGTAAAGGATGGGAAGGGCCTAATATTTGTCCCTTATGTTCAAAGGAACCAGAGACAGTTAAGCATTTGATGGTCAATTGCTATTTCACTCAACAAGTATGGCACAAGATTATAAGAGGGCTAAATTTAAGGAATGTTTAGGAGGGGAGTACTTTAAATGATTGTTATGAAAGATGGATAAAGCAGGTGCCTAAGTACCCTACACTTCCCTCCATTGTTAGCTGGCATGTATGGTTGGAACGTAACAAGGTAATTTTTGAAAATGGGAGTCCTTCTATCTATTCAGTTGTATAAAAGTCACTTGGAGGAATTGATAGACTTTTAGATTCTCAGAAAGTGTCTACTTCCTGATCCTTTAAGACACCATCCCAAGAATTGTTTATTATGGGCTGGTTTGATAGAGAAACACACTCAAATGGACAACAGAGTGGTGCAGGGGGGGTGATTAGGATCAATGATCAAAATGTTTATAAATGGACTTTCAAATGTGGCCCAAGTTCAAATATTAGGGCAAAATTATTAGGAGTCTGGGCAACACTCATTCTGGCATCTCGACTGCATATTGTTGATATACAGGTATTTGGAGACTCTAAAATGATTATTGACTGGTTGAATTTCAAAGGGAATTTGCAGGTAATTTCCTTAGATTGTTGGAAGGACAAAATCAAAGATCTCAACAAATCATCCAGTTCAATCAGCTACTCTCATATTTATCAGGAATTTAATAAGGAGGCAGATGTACTATCCAAGAAGGTTATCCAAATGCAAGAAGGAAAATTAACTTATAATCAATGGGAAGAAGGAAATGAGGGTCCTACTCTGTTCTTGAATCTATATTAGAACACCTTTGATATTAACTTTAGCTCTTTTTTTGGGTTGTTTCTTGTTAAAACATTAGAGAAAGACGATGTATTTTTGTTTACACTTTTTTGGAGGAACAAATGTGGATAGTTGGTGGACTATGAGTTTTGCAATGGCTGCCATACTTCCTTCAGCCTGCGTGCTGGTTTGGGTTTTTATCATCGCTACTATCATGGACTTTTGCAGTTGTTATTATTGGCCAAGTTTTTTGCATGTGTACACAGTTATATATAATATAATGAGTAATTTTATGTCGGAAAAAAGAGTGACAAAGAAATAATTTGAGCTTATATAACTCAACCTTGCAACCTAAGCGGCTTTTGGAATGAATGTCCTCTTTCATAATATTTTAAGATTTTTAATAAACAAATTTACTTGTATATACAATTTA
The DNA here is from genome assembly GCA_010110895.2 of Picea sitchensis. Lineage (NCBI taxonomy): Eukaryota > Viridiplantae > Streptophyta > Pinopsida > Pinales > Pinaceae > Picea > Picea sitchensis. Next base: position 77,849 of record SNQJ01S0079498.1, on the reverse strand, counting down.
ATTATTATTATTTTTTAGTATATGTAAATGTTTTTTATTGATAAATATATAGTTATGTAATCCAACTTTGCATTAATATGATATGTAAAAAGATTTTAACCTTTCACTTCTTTTATGTAAAATCGAAAACTATATTAAAGAAAAGGACAATAAATTTACTATTTCAAATCATATGTTAACAGAAAAGTTATGAGGATACTGTAAAAAAAAATTGAACTCAGGGTAATTAATGCAACTTAGAAAATTTCACCTCTTTTCTAGAGGTTTCCTTCATATTAACTGTGTGAATTTTTAGCCTTAGGTATATTATGAAATATAAATAAGACAACAACAACAATGGATAATATTCCACCTCTTAACAACCTCTATCTACTAGGCAACTCGAGAGAAAAGATACCAAAGAGTGCCAACAAGTTTCAACCCTATAGGACAATCTTATCATGCATAAAACATATTTGAAATTCACTTTATGACAAGTGTAAATGCAATAGAAAATATGCCCTATCTTCTTCAATATTGATGTTAAATCACTTAACAATTTTAGTCTTAACTTATGTCAAATCAACAAGACATATGATAGTTGGAAATTTAAAAATCATGAAGAAATAGATGGTTGGAAATTAAATATGCAGTAGAGACAATTTCAGACAACTAAAAACTTCATACATATGTATAAAGAGGAAGTTCATGCACATACCATAGCCTCATCCCAAGGCTAATACAATCCTCTAGTTCTCCAAAACTCTTGCTATGGAAAACCAAGAAGACCCTAACTCATACCAATGAGCTCTAACAAACAAGCATTACACTAGCATGTCCTCCAAGGCAGGATGTAATGTCCCCACTTTGGGACATCACCATAGTGCAGAGGTTTATGATGACCAAAGTAGCCAGATGGATGTTACAACGAGTACAGAGGTTATTGAGAGGCATTAGGGGGTCCCGCTTGCATTGCTCATCCTATTTCATCATTATGAGCCATTCCGCACATAGTGGCTTTGGTTCCGAGGCATTCCGACGATTTCCATGGTTTTGAGTATTTTTTGCTATAAGTCAATTAAATTCACTGAAGAGGTCATTTTGGGCACATTACTTGGAGGAACCTCTCAGTGTAATAGCTCATTGGAATCGGGAGAAGCAACACTATAGGATGGGATGCTGAGAAGTGACTTTCAGTGGCCAGGGAAGCCACAAAGAGAGATAAGGTGATTTTCAGAGGTAAAAAGGTTAATTAATTAATTAATTATTAATAAAATGAAAGTCGCTTTGGAGGGACAAGGTGAGCAAAAAGTATAAAGGAAAGGCAAGGGCCTCTACTCATTCATTCATGTATGATCATATTTTGATATCTGGCTTCTAGCTAGTGAGCCCAACATTGGGGGTTTTGAGGGTTTTGACTTAACAAACCCTAGAGGACGATTTGGTGGTGAAATATTCCACTTAGATTGTCCCAAGCTTGGTCTCGGAGATGCAATACTCTCCCACACCATTCTAGCTTGGTTCTACATCAATACAGGAGGGTTCTACACCAACCACAAGCACATGAAGAGAAGGAGGGCGCACCATTAGAGGTTTCTAGCAAGGGGGGCACACCATTCTTGGAGAGAGATTCATTGCAGTTGATTGACAGGGCTTTTGGAGATTCTATCACCTGGGTTTTCATTGCAGGGCCTTGGAAATAAGATCTAGTTCATTCATGAGGAGTTTCATGTTCCATTTGATTTATTAGATGCATGGGCCGAATTGGAGGAGAGGAGAAAACTTCATAAATTGGGTTCAGTCATTCGCTAGCTCATATCTTCACCATTTCACTTGGGACTTCACCAAGGAGGTAACCAAGCCCTGATCTATCATTCTAGCGATTTTGTGGAGCATTTGGAGGCATCTAGGAGTGAGGCTGATTTATCTAGGGTTTCAGGCATCCAAGGGGGCGCACCATATCTTGGAGGAGGTTCAGATCCATAAGGTTTGAGGGAGATCTTGGAGATTCGGGCACCTGGGTTGTTCTTTCCATCACCCGATCTATTGTTTGGAATCTTTCTTGAGGTGATTGGACACATTTGGTAGCAGGGTCGAATTGTTGAGGAGCTTCAGCATTCCAGTAGAATGTGGCATCTTCCAGTGGGGGTTTGACACTTCATATGCCCCAGATCTACCTCGGCATTGGTCTTCATCTCTTATCCAGCCTTGGAGGCTTATTTTGTTTGTCGGGAGCTTTTTGTAGCAGCTCTATTGTCTATCTTCCTAGCCATCTGTTGAGCATTCCATATCGGCATCTTCATTGTAACAGGTTCTTCTATTTCATGAATAATAACATATTTGAGATGTTTTGGCTTGTCTATCATATTGCATATGGTTGAGGTATGTTCCATGGTTATATCTTCTTGATTATTGTTGCAATACACATCTATAACAGATCAGTAAACATTAAGGCCAAAATCAAGAGGCCATCCTGCAAGTAAACACATCTAAACAAGTAGATCAACAAAGTGTTTGACGAAATGCCAGACCAGAAAGTTTTAAAAGACACCCAAAATTGTGATGTTCCTGACATAATGGCTTGGGATCGTTACACATGACGTATCCTCTTTTTCTTCTCTTCAACAAGTACAACCTAGGGTTTCATCTCAAAACGTTGATCTCTAGGTCTCCAAGGGATGAAACCCTAAACCTAGTATTCAAGATGTTCCAAAAGCTCCAAGAAACCTTGACGACTCCAGGACAAGAGAGATAAAGTACAAATGCAAATGTATAAGAGGGAGACTAGTATGATCCTCTTAGTCACATCTTTGACACAAGATGATGAACAAGAATGGGAATTGTGATAATCTCCAATCTCTAGTTCACATGAACGTGACATGAACAAACCCGAGCATCTCACAAGAGCAAGCTCCCAACAAAGACGTCCTCTTTTCTTTCATAACTTCTCCTAGTGTTTCCTCATGAACCCTAGCATCTCACTCCAAGAGGGCAAGTGCAACGACAATGATGAATTTACTTTCTCCTTCCTCTATATACGTGAGAGGCAAGGGAGGCCAAAAATACATATGTGGTCCTAAGCCCTTACAAGCAACCTACAAAGCCACAAAGAGGCTCATAAAGGTGGACCGCTTCACTCCAAGGGCACACATGCCAAGCTCCAAGGTAATGCCATACAAAAGCAAGGCTCTAATGCAAGGGTGCTCCAAGAGATGTGTCCAACGCTCCTCCCCCAAGACTCCAATGACTCTAATGATCCTCCCAATATAACTGCTCCACTAGGTCCACTAACCTTGCATGAATATTGACACAACCCAAGTGTCCACATGTCAACTCCATGCCTCCATACAAACATCCAAGCTACCCTATGTTGTCTAGGGCTCAATGCCCTCCTCTCAAATGCCAAATGCTCCTCCTCCAATGTAGGGAATTCTCCAAACAAGCAACCTCCTCCATGTGGCTAGAATGTACAATCACCAAGATGTTTAAAGATCTCCAATGCTCCAAGGAAGAATGCAATGTAAGCATCCAATCAAGGTCAAGCAACCAATGAGTAAATTGTCTCCAATGTGCAAATTCATCATGAATCATTCGGTGGATAATCACACACTGTGTATTCCAAATATCATGAAGCACCCCCAAACATGGTGTAAACACTTTCAAAGTAACCTTGAAAGTTGGCATATACTATTTCAACAACATTGTGCCTACACTCCACTTACCATGGGAAAAATAAATAGAACTTTCATTTTAAAAATCACATAGGGTTATGATGTTACAATATGGATACTCTTTCATCAAAAAGATCCAAAGTTATACTTGGTTGTAAACACTTGTCAGTGCCTCCAAGGAATTGAACAATGATAATTAGTTGAATGCATTACTATCTTTACCATTAAACCACAACTTTGCTCACATACAACATAACTATTATATTATAAATCTTAATAGCACACAATATAATATATTCAAACTTCCAAGCGCCTTCAAATTCATCATATATTTATAATACCATCGTAAATTGATTTTAACTCTAGAGTTATTAAGCTTCGAGAGGGATAAAAAATAAATCAAAGTACAAACCTCTTTTTGCTTAAAAGATCCATAATTTGGATGGACCCACATTGGTGTGTGTGTGTCTTAATTAATGCTAGTTTATATATATATATATATTCCAATTGAATTATAAACATAGATGTTAAACAACTCATCTATATTAGGTTGTAGATTGCACCTCGCTTCTCTCGGTGCAATATGTTTGTGGTCTAAGAACAAAATAATGATATCATCATACATATGGATTTTGTGATCTAAAAATAAAATGGTCATATTATCATACATATGTTTTGATGTGTATTATAGTTAACTTTGATCTTGTGCAAATTGATAAGTAAGAGAATTATCATTTAGATCTCACGCTTAAAGGCAATATTTAATATTTAAGTTAATTGCTATTTCAATATTGTTCTTGAACTCTCTATTATCAATTGTATACTACAAGGATGTGTCCTCGGGTTGGGACAAGACCTCTTCATCCACTGTGTTTTAGGGATATAAGCCACCCACTTGTTCCTTGTTATAAGAAATTCCAAGACATCCCCTAACCACCTTGGGGATGCACAAGTGTCCCTTATAGAGGAGAAGCAACACTGGAAAACATTGAAAAAGGAAATTCTCAAGGATGCTTTTTAACACTTCATGAGAAGCAAGCACCCATCATTTAACTAAGAGATGGGATATTGTGTCACACTTTATGACATGTTTCACCTTATATGCTTAAACGACGATGCCAACTTCTACAAAATGTGTTGCTTCACGGGAAAATTTAACACTTGTGAGGGAAATATCACGACCCTACTTGACTAGCCAACTAAGCTCTCTATGATAAAAGATTGAAATAAGAGATTCTCTATTCTCCTCTCAATCTTTGTAAGGTAGTCTTGCTATTAAATTTAAACTCCCCACTTTCTTTTATAGTCCTTGAAATTTTTTTAATAGAAACTTTAGAAGGTAAATACTTTGTTTCAATAAAATTTTGAAATTTAAATATTTTGTTTTTATGAAATTTTAACCCTATTTTGAAATGTAAATATTTTGTTTTTATGAAATTTTAACCGTTTAGATCTTAAACGTTAATTAAAAACATAAAAAAAAAAACTCTACATTTCTTAATTTTTAATTAATTAAATTAAATTAACTATTCTTCAATAATTTCTAAAACTTATTTCTAGAAAAATAGAAGGTGACTTCTTAATTTTGGCATTTTATAAGACCAGTCTAGATCCATTTTAACTTTGGATTTATCAAAGTCTATAGGGATCAAATCTCTTGAGGTGCAAACTTTTATCCTTTCCTCAAGTTTTGCACTCTAACACTTTGTGAGATTTAATCCCTCTTGGCACTTGATAGATATGAAGTTAAGATGGATCTAGGCTGGTTGTTATTCATTCAAAGTATATATATATATATAATGCAGCCGACATAAGTTTGTATTTTTTTGTTATTTTTTTTCTTTGATTTCATTAAGATATGAAAATACTTGTTACAACCATCTCCTTTGGCCTATTCCAGGGCCAATATACAAGCTATCCAAAATAACATATACATTCCTTCCTATTATGTCTTAAAACTTTTACAGTACTATACTATCTATACAAAAAATAATTAAAAATCAACTAAGATCCATATCTTCCCTCGTCTTCTTTACTTGGCATACTTCAGAATCTAAATTCCATAGATTATGATTCCTCTCCGTCTATATATTCGAAGATACTGAAAGCTCATGTCGGAAGCTGAAGAGCCTCTTTGGAGAGTTCATATGCTTTAACATTAAATTCTCGAAGAATTTGGTGGAAAGACAGTCGTTCAAAGGACCGAAGGGAAAATTTGATATCTCTGAGGATGGGATCCAACCTTGTGTCTCAAATTTCATTTTTCTTATTAGCCCAATCAATGACCAATTTGGAGTCTCCCATAACATGGAGCTTTCACACATCCTTGGCTTTTGTTGTTTCTAATAACATCCAAAGCACTATAAATTTCTCTCTGTTATTAGTGCCGACACCTGGAGCATATATGATAAACATGTAGAGACTATGAGAAATAAACAAGACAACCCCTACTCCACAATTTGGCGGATGACCCTGGCTCACACCATCAAAATAACCCCACGGTGCTTCATAGTCCAGTTCTAGAAGCATAAGGTTGCACAAATGCTTATCTTTGGGGACTGCTTTGAAGTCCTCGACCTTATTGAGAGTAATAGTTGCAGTTATCTCTTGCGACACCATTTTTTCTTTAAACAAAGCATTGTTTCGAGCCCACTGAATATTACAAACAAAAAGACTCGGCAACCCAATGTAATGGTTGACCGATCTGTCTTCAACCCATTCTTTGACACATTCTTCCAAGTTGTCTTTATTCCATCCCGACTTGGCATTGGGTTTCTTCTTAACCCAATCCATGATCTATGTTGCATATGAGCACAAAGAAAAAATACAAGAGATAGTTTCAGAGTTTTCTTTGCATAATTTACAGTGATTGGGCCCTTCCCATCCCCTTTTGATGCAATATCCCAGGTGAGTAATTTGTTGTTCAAGGCCAACCAAAGGGTAATTTTGCATCTTAAAGGAGCTTTGAACTTCCATATCAGTCCCCACCACCAATTATTTAGGCCAACGAAGCTCTCTTCTTGCCAGGCCTTATATCCCAACTTTGAAAAGTAAGAACCACCCTTCAGATTTTTCAACCAATACAACGTATCATTTGAATTGTCATCTAGACTGATAGAGTTTTCACAAATCATTATGACATATTGCTTCCATTCCTCGGCTAGGTCCAAGGTCAGACCAAGAGAATCTGTGTCTTTCTGACCTATCCTCCCTCTAGGCTGTGAGACACATATGCCCGCTTCATATACACTATAAATGTTAATGTCTCTCAGAGACCTGATCAGATCATTTGAAAACCTATAGTTTGGGCTAGCTCCAAGCCAGGGGTCCTCCCCAAACTAGATATCTCTCTTGTTTCCTACTCTCCAAACTATCCAAGGACCCACCAGTGGAAAGGCTTCCACCAAGGCCTTCCATACAATGGACCCTTTCGAAGATTTTCAAGGTACACAGAGCCATTCAACTACTGATAGATTAGGGAAATATTTAGAGCTCGTAACATTTCCCCATAAGGAGTTCCCTTGATTTAATCTCCAAAAATTTCTTCCTGCCAGAGCATGTGTAAAGACTTGTATGTATTTGAGGCCCCAACCCCCCAATTATTTCAAAAGAGCTATCTTAGACCACTTGGCCAGATGAATACCCTTGGATTTCTGGCTAGCCTAGAGGTATTGGAAGCTTAAACTTTTGATTTTTAAGAGAATTCCTTTTGGGATGACAATTATAGAGTTCCAGTGTATTGGAATGCTTTCAAGGACTGCCTTTAAAAGAACCAGTCTTCCTCCCTTGGACATGAGTTTGTTTACCAAATAGAAATTCTAGACTCAGTTTTTCGGATAAGCCATCCCTAGTCCTTCTTTCGGTAACATTCAAGCTTTAAAAAGTGGCCTAAATACTTAAAACCTTCATCTAAGTATCTCTTAGGGGTAGGGAGTGTTGTTGCCTTATACACACCTGGGAGACGTGGAAGAAATCTTCAATTCACTCGGTGTGTCCTTGGGGGCAAGTGAGAGTCAAGGTGTTGTCACCTAATCCTCAACTCCTCCGTCTAGACCAACTCCTAGCGAAGCCAAGGGGCATAGTCCCTAACAAATATACTAAGGCTTGAACTAATCTAAGTACAAGAAATGAATCTAGGAGTTTATTCTTTCATTAACCAACATAAAGCAAAAGATACACTTATCAATTATACACCACAAGATACATAAACATATACTTGCATAAAAGGATACTTGAGATGGAATTGTTAGATGCAAGTAAAATCAAATTGCTTCGAAATAAATGACTGAAAGTAAAGTGTGAAGCATATAGCTTTGCAAAAATGTAAATGAGACCAGTTCCTTAAAGGTATCGTGGGCAATGTAAATCGTGTGTTTTATTAAGGTTTATTGATAGTAGGTTAATGAGATAAATTTTAATAGCATGAAAAGTAAATGTTTGTCTAAACTAGATTTGGCCCTTTAGAAAAGGTCCCTAAAGTGGAGGTTGAGCAATGTTGAAGATCCAACAGGGAGGTCCCTCTGGTTTTACACACAAACTCAAGAAAATG
>SNQJ01S0079498.1:52667-69640 GCA_010110895.2 Picea sitchensis | reverse complement strand
TCTTTTATTTCTTTTCCCTAGCCTAAACTATAAATACCCTACCCTCTACCCATCTCACACACACTCTTATTTTTATGTTCTTAAGTTTGAAAGTGAGTGGATCATTTTCTCTTGCTGTGGCCCTCTTTTGCTGTTGGAATATTTCTCTCTTGGCTGCGGTCCTCCTCTTGTTTTTGCTACGGCTCCTTGTTGTAACTGTTGTTGAGTATTGTGTGGTTGTTGCGGCCCTCTCTTCTTCTGTTGTGAGTGTGACGACTGTGTGGTGTGGCCCCTTTCTGCTACTTAGTGTGGCTGTGTGGTGCGGCCTCTTGTCTACGGTTGTGGTGTGGCTATGTGGTGCGGCTCCCCTTTGCTACTGTTGATGTGTGGTTGTTGTGGTGCGGCCCCCTTTGAAGACTGTTGTGTTGGGTACGGCTCTCCCTTTTGAGGACTATTGTGTGATGCAGCTCCCCTTGTGGACTTTATGAGTGCGGCCCTCCTTTGCAGCTATCCAGACCTGTCCTATGTTGAGCCACGACCTCCCTTAAGCTAATTTTGTGTGAGGGTTTTATCAACAGAATTTATGTGTGAGGGTTTGGGTGATTGAAACTTTTGTTGAGTGTTTGACTTTAGATTTGTATCCCTGTGACCCTATCTACTTGGTGGCAAGAAAGACTAATCTTCTCTTGGCAAGAGATCCAACCTATATGGTGGATCTATGAGCTGGACTTTGTCTGAGCATAATAACAAATGGTACTGCATCTCTAGAGTGTGGTTGTGACATCTTCAGAGGTAAGACTTCAGGGCAAGGTAAGTTATCTATTCAGTTTATCATTTTCAAATATGGATCTTGCTTTGAGTCTTTGTTTTGATCTATCTAGATTTATGTATCAGCATTGAATGTTATCAGATTTGGACTGTGTATTGAGTTTAGTTCTCACTCCTTGTTTCTAAAGTTTGGTTTGTTGCTCATGATCAGATTGTGTTTATTTTGATTTTAGATCTGTTAAGGTTTACACCAGCATTATAGATCAGAACCTTTGTTTATTCTAGATCTACTATTTAATGAAATAACTAAACTATCTTAGATCTGAGCACACATGTTTGTTTTCTCTGCTCAAGTAGTGTAAACTTGTTTTCTGGATATAAGATCTAGTTGTTATTCTCACTGAAAATTAAAAGACACCTTTGTTCTACTTTACTGCCCTAATTCTAACAATCACCCTACAACCTCTCACAAGTTTGTATATCTTCAATCGAAGACTCTTGGGCATCACACCCACAAAAACCCTCTGACAACTCCCCCTCACAGACAGTGGGTCTATCTAGTATCCACACATGGATTATTGGAAGATCTCAAAAGCACAACACTGATACCATGTTAAAATCTCAATACATGGTAAGCAAACCTGCAAACTACAAACTCTAAAAAGTTGGAAACTCAATGAACTCTCAAAATTGTTGTTTGTAATCTAGATCTACAAACACATGGCTCACTGAAAAGTATGAACAGTAAATAGTAGAAATTTGAAGCACTCAAAATCACATTTGCTTTTCTTCTATTCGTTGGAAGATAAAACTGTACAATATAATCAATACAAAACCTTCACTGTATATCTAACTAAGAGAGAGACCTGGTCTAATTTTATAGAGAAGCAGGTTAGGGTTTACAATGATGGAACCCTAGCCCTAGGCACCTAGTATAGAGCATGAACATGCATGCATGTGCTACGCCCCTACGGAATTGCATCTTAGTTGGATAAGAATCCTCATACTACTCACCTTCTCCTTAGGATCGGTGCCTATTTTGAACTAAAGAAAATCTACTAATTTTGGAAAAGAAACCTAATTTATGAATAGCACACTAAAATTGGGATCACAACTAAATCTAGAAAAGCATAAGGTTGGCATATGCATGGTAAAAGCATGCAAGTGCCCTCTTCGTCTACATAAGAACAACTTGCCTCTCGAGCCACTCTAGAGTTGTGCCCTCATCCTTCTATGTTGTTGTTGTACATTATTGTGATGAGGAAAGTAAGTGTACCATCTCTACTGGAGAAAGAAAAGTGATCAAGCAATCATTGGGGAAACTAAAAGACCAATGGGCAAGAGCACCATCAACATCACTGGCACAGGTCGACGACTGGTATCCACCAACAACAGAAAGTCGATATTTCCAAGGTTGTCAATGTTGACGCGAAGAAGGTCATCAACATTGGTGGAAAGAAGGCCACTTTTATCAAAGAGGAAGCAATCAAAGCTAACAACTCTAGACAGAAGGCATGGAACAAGTATATGTCATCATCAGTGAAAATGGAAGGTGATGGTGATAGGAAATTAACCCCCTGTAACTGATTTTTGGCAAGCAACCTATGTAAGGTGGCACAAGAGGCAATGAAGAGGTTCTTCATTCTTCATTCTATGATCTTCATTTTTTAGACATTAGAGCACTCAAACACATTGGTTTAGACAACAGTTCCAAGCAGCCAGTAGAGCCTATAAAGCAATTGCCCTTCTCATTCACCAATTTTGTTCTATTGGAAACATTAGCTCTCAAGGCATGAGATGTAACGACCCCCAACTGAACTGAGGATCATTACTATGCAAAAACGCATAAAAACGAAAAAAAAAATATGCTAACTAATTTCTTGTAGCTTACCAGCTATGAATTACACAGATTTAACTATCTGATACCATTAATTAAATGCATCTACATCATGTTAAAAATGGCATGAATGCAGTTTAAATAACTCAACACAACAGCATATAAATTGTTCTCAAATACAAAGTAAATATACAGCAATTAAACTCATAATGCAACACAGAAACAAGATAAACACTTATCTTTTAGAAACGGTTGTGCAACCAGCTACTTGGGATGGATGTTCCACCCAACCATAAACTTCTTGTTCCAAATCTCAACAGCAAGTCTCTCCCGAGCTGGGGCTAGCGATCCACAAAAGAGAGTGGTCTCTCACTATCCACTCACAACTTAGAAAATCGAAAAACCCACTAGTATTCTCCTACAACTATCCTGAATTTCCACCAGCTCTCTTCCTCTCGACCTGCCCAACCCAAGGAACGTACCCCTTCACTGCTCTTAGTCCATTGAGCATCCCATTCGTTTATCAAGGTCTCTCTAGCACAGGTAACCAGGAATCTCTCTACTAAGAGACTCAAGGGAGCTCAGTGCTAGGAAAACTACCAAGAAAACAACAACAATCACTTGTTGTTATAGTGCAACTCATGCAAGAGTTCACTCTTCAGGCTTGACAACCTAGCTCATCAATCTTCTACTCCAAATACAATCCAGAATTCGCCCTCCATGGTTGCTCCATCTCCAAAGCTTTTCTTACCTGCTCTCTGCTTACTGTTCATGCAAAACATTGACTATCTAAAATTGTTGTAACTGTCCATACGAATTTCCTCGCTTTGCTTGCTTTCTTGAATTACACATTTCCCCGAGCTGATTGTACTCATCCCGCATGCTCCCAGTAACTATGGGATGTGACTTCTCACACCCACTCTCTTACATGCATTCAATGATTGGGCTCTTCTATACTCAAGGGAAAATTAGAAGTTTAATACATAATGATAATAAAATTTAGGAGTGTAGGTTGAATTAATAGACATGGATAATTTCCCCTTGGACCCCTCTCTTAGACATCCTCTTAGACCCTTCCCTCTCTTGTGGATTAATTCAGCCCCCATCTTTATCCATATTCCCTAGCGGTTGGCATCACATTTTATTATTAAAATTCAGAAATACAAGTCGCATATACATCGCTTGGTCGTAGCCACATTTCATATCTAAATTATGCATTAATTAAAATGGGGATTATAGTGGGGACGTTACATGAGATGTTCAGTTGCACTGCGATTATGCAACGCCCAATCTTGGGTACCACATCTTTGTAATACGCTAGCAATCATTGTAACCATTCATGTTAATGAAATATATAGTTTTATTCATCGTGAGAGTTTTCCCTAGTTATAGAGTTTTTCTAGTGTAATTGTTGTTTGTTGTTGACGTATAATGATTGAGAACATGCTAAGAGTTTACAATTTTTAATTGCTCTTTCTATAGCCCCTTCACTTCAAACAAGCTCTATGATATTCTGCTATTGTTTGCAAGTTAGGCTTTATTGTTAGGAGATTATTTAATCTGCTATGAGTTTCACCGGTCAAAAATGAGCAAACAATGATATACTAATGCATCGTTAATGAGACCAATTCCTAACCAACCAAGACCAATTGGAATTCGGATCAAGATGGTAGCAAAGTATGTCCCATACCAACGGTTAGCAAAGGAGGAGATGCAAAAGAGTAAGACACCAACCTCAATACCTGCACCCACCACTAAACATTCCACTGGGGACACAAGACCTTCCACTACTAGAGAGAACCCATTACATTTGCCCATATAAGGGGCAAAGAGAATTGATAGTAGATTTTAGATGAACCATGAGATGAATTTATAATATATTTGACATAATTTTGTTTTATATATTCAATTTTAACTTTTGACTTAGCAACAACCAATAGTTAATGTGCCATGTATCGTTTGACATCTAATACATTTTATATATCTATCCTCTTTTCATATTTACATGGCATTCTGAGCATTTGATGTTTTTGTTAGTTTATATTTAAATTTAAATGAAAAAATAATATATTTTTCATTTTTCATGCTTCCTAGGTTTTATGATTTCCCAAGTTGATAATTCCCACCAAGTATTTGTAGAGTTGAGTTTTACAACACTTATGTAGCATGAATTTCAAAAGTGATGTGATGGGGTTGTGTGCAAGACCCACGCATTTTGGCAAAATATATACCTTTCCAACCTAACATCTACTTTGAAGGAAGCCCGATCTTTGCAATGCAGGCCCCTATTTACCTCGCTAGAAAAATCGACATTCACCATTAAATTTGAAATTCACCATTAAATTTGGCATTAAATCTAGCATTGCTTGAGATTTGAGGAATTTTGTCTTTATTTGAAAAAAAATTGTTGTTGACAGTTTATATCTTAAGAACCCCACATCAAATTTGATTAATTTCATTTTTCAATTTTGATTCTAGAAAGAGGTCATACAGACCAGATCAGTGTCAAAGGACCTTAAAAGTCTGTGTGTGTGAGAAAAGTTGCATGTTGGACTGTGACAACTTGGAGTGATTGTTGTGACAATTACCTAGGTTCAAATCCTGGTGGCCATGCTTGCTCCCTGCATGGAGTTTGTCAAATGTGGCTATTGATATTGAGATAGCCTTTAAACAATTATTGAGATTACAAAACGTGTCATTCTTCACTTAGGTATGTGTCATCTCACAAATCTGCACTAGCAAACCTACGAAATAACTATAAGCAATTAGCCTGTGGCCACTGCTAATTACCCCTCCGTTTGGATTGGTGCTTTTCTAGTCATAGGGGGGTGTCCCTAGTGATAGTGATTGTATGCTGTCCACAACCTAGCAAATCTACGTAAATAGAATAACTGATTAGCACATGAAATATTTGTCCTCAAGATTCGTGGGACAAACCAAGGATAAAGGTAAACTTTTAGTCAAAATAAGATGAAGGAGATTTAATTTCATTAACCAACTACAGCTATGAATGAAAAAAGGAAACAGATATGCACCTTCAGTGAATATAGAATCAAAATAAGGACACTAAGGCCAATCCACACCACTGTAACAATACATAATTATTCAACCATGAGATTCAAGGAGATGCAAAAACACGACATAATCGAACCCTATATGTATATTAATCAAAAGATTGTTTGCATCATGATGATGAATACAAGACCGGTTACCATAACAAGCAAAGTACATAGTGAGGGCAGCAATGAAAGAAATCTGGAAATGGGGAATTGAAGACATTGCACTGTAGACTGTTTTCAAAAATTTCTTTCCCCCTTCAAGTCCCCTCCACACTGCTTTTATACGAGCAAGAAGAAAAAGAATAAGTACATCCTAGTTGTGCATGAAAAAGAACCGAAGACCAACTCAAGACAACCTGCCTGCATGTGGCAGTCAACCTTCCATGCACTCGTCCCATAGCAAAAATAAGACAGTTGGATATAGAAACCTGTTCAAACTGCCCACAAACTCACTGTCTACTGAATATGGAAACTTGCTTGCATGTAAAACAGCAATGATCTGGGGAAAGCACTATTGTCTACTCACAATGTATCACATAATTGCCTAAAAACAATTACTACAGCAGTTCTATTACTGTTGTTTCTACTGCTATCTATCAAAAACTGGCCGAAAATGACCACTAGAACGCATGTTCTTAAAATTATTTCAGTGTTAACTCAAAAATTAGTGGCTGTAAGTGGACTTTCCAGCGTTCCCTTCTAGGTTTACGATTTTTGTGGCTTAAAACAAACCCCACAAATTCCATTTTTAAACTTGAATATTAAACCTGTATCAAGCCATCCTTCATCAAGGCGCACTTAATTGCATGACTGCTGTCCTGTAGCATGCATACTTCAAAAGATAAATCTGCTCAAACTCGTGCTGCCAGGAACAATGTAAGCCATCGATTTCTCTTGGAAAAATACAGCTCATGCAAACACTCAGCAAAACTCTAATTATAAAGGAGGAGGTCGACTTAGGGTTGCTTAGATAATGTTAGCACAGTTACCAATTATAACAAAAGAGACTAGGTTATCAATTGGTCAAAGATAGCAAAGCGAATTAGAGTTTCTGTTTGAACAATTTTAGCAAATCGAACAAGGGTTTCAGTTGATCAAAGATAGCACAAATACCAAGGCAAGTTAGGGTTTCCAAAATTGGTAAAGGATTATCCAATGGTAAATTTAGAACTCATGCCATGAGAATGGGATATGGATTAGGCTGGACAAACTTAGAAGAATGCCAAAGCCGTAGGCTAAAGGTTCTACAAAATGATGATTTTTTCCGGGGACATTTACCCAAAATCCAGCGAAAATTTGTTATTTCTGTATAGTCCGAGTGCCCTAGGGGTTTTTCAGCATGCTGAATCTATTTCTACATTCAAAAATGGATTTTGAATACCAAAAAAAGGTGATTCGTTTAAATTTATATCTCTGGATTCCGGCTAAAAAAACCATTTCATAGAACAGCTAGACAACGCCAAATGCCAAATATACCATGGAGGTCGAGTCGGGATTTGAAGGTTGACATACATAGCACAAATTCGACCTAGGGTTTGTCTCAAATGACAACTCTTCCAATGGCTGCCACGCATCATACTAAGAACACCTCCACTTACCCAATTCAGAATAGACTCACCAATTCAATACTGCACACTAGAACAATGAGACTATACCCCATACCTGCCACAAATAGAACTGCTAAATATAGCCATGCTAAAAATAATAGCCTGACTCCTAAAAATAGGAAAGACAGAAAATGAAGGAAACTGCTATGAGACTGCTGCCAAGTATAGCACATCTAAAAATAGGGACTGCTAAAAATAGCAACATCTCACATGTCAATGAAAACTGTCTCATCAAGCTCGCTTTTCTGCAAGGAACCCAAATATATGCTTAGAATCCCCATGCGAGCCCTAAAACCCTAACTGCTAAAAATAGCAAGGCCATGAAAATGCTTGCACATCACCCGAAAAAAGCTAATTGGCATCATGAGCCCGCAAGGACCAATAACATGTGATCAACTCTGACATGCAGACCTCTGAACTTTGGCTTCTAGAAACTAGGAAAACTGTTAAAAATAACAATTTCCTCAAAATCTGGTGAAAATACCTCTGAAAGAAACTCTGATCACTGTGAAACCAGATGTGCCCGTCATTGAAACCAGCCTAATGAAAGCTAGTTGGATCTTAACCCTCCAGTTGCACAAGAAAATCTGGGAGTTAACAGTGTGAAAGGGTGGGATGCATATATATATATATATATATATGTGAAAAGTTAAAATCACCACTGCATAGTGATAGGACAAGTCTAAATGTTCTACGTTTTTACTTTTTCCAGCAACCATCCACTGAACTCCAGTTATGCAATTGTTGGTGAAATGATGTTTTCATTACTTAAATTGCATTTTTGAATGCATAAATAAATTCAGCGTCATGAAAAACCTCTAAAACATTCAGATTGTACAATCTCAACAACTGAAATCTGCAATTCTATTAACGCTTTTAAATTTCTAACCAAATTTTGGATAAAACTGATTGGAAAGATGTACCCAAAAAGATTAAAAAAGTAGAACGTTTAGACTATGCCCATAGTGATATGCTCTCTTGAAAAATCCGCTTTATCATAGGTCTGGAAATGTGGCACTAATTGTACATGTATCCAAACTCCGGAGAGACGGCATGGCACAAGACCCATAGATGACATGTCACAATAACTTGAAGGCATGGCGTAGCACAAATCAAAAGGGCTGGAGTGTAAGAATTGCAACTTTTAAGCAAAGAAACAAAATGGGCTGCAAGAACTTGAAGGCATGACGTGGCAAAAATCAAAACAGCAGACGTGGCAGGATTGCAACTTCTTAAGCAAAGAAGTAAAATGGTCACCGAAAACTGACTAGTACTAACCTTGGCACTTCGAGGCCTCGTCCGAGCTGGCCTTCTTCGTTCCTCCCCCATGCCCAGACCTCTCCTCTGTGGGTCACGGCCAATGAGTGATAGTGTCCAGCTGCCACGCTGCTGACATGGCGGGGGAGACGCTCCACCTGTGTAGGTTCGTATGCATCGCCTCCAGAGGGCAAGCCCAGCGCACCGTGGGATCCATCTCCGAAACTGAAAACCATATTGTGGGTATTATTTATGGCAGTACTGCAAATCCATCTGGAATTGGAATTGGGTCGTGGTAATCCATGGAGAGCCCGCGTTTTGCTTCTCAATACATGTCTTCTAGCTGCACAGGCAATGACCATTTCTCACTAATGCCACTGACAAATACACAAAATACTTCATGGTGAATACTCTACTCAATATATATAGCTGAGTTGCATTACATGTCAAGGTATTGTGTCAAAGAACTATTTAGTTGAAAATAACGCATTACATAATATGTTTCAAACGTTAACGTACAGCATAATGGAAGGGAGCGTCTATTTGTCCATAAAACCATAGATTCATTTTAATAATTTGATAGAATTTTGTAACGGAAAATTTTGTCTATAGTAATTGTTATCGTGTAATTTGCACTGGCCCAAGGCAAGTGGGACAAGATTGGTGTAACATGGGGTAATCCTATCACATACACCGTTATGTTTAGGAGAAGGATAAATCCACTCTAAGGGAGACGTCCCAAGACCTAGTGGGTTGATGAAGGGAAAAGTGTAAGGTAAACCACCCCTCTCTCTAGGTCACTCAAATCAGATGAAGTTACGTCTTGAAGGAAGAAGCAAAGGTAAAAGTAAGTGTTTGTGCCCTTTACCAAGACAACAACAACTGTTATGGTGGTTTAACAAGCGACAAGTGATATTAAAGCTTCGACAAGACAAGAAACTTATTGCACAAATATTAGCTAACAATGTATGCAGCACTTAAGAGAAATATAACAATAGTGAAATGGTGATGATAGTTGCAATAAATATCAGAACATGCACTTATAAGACAATATAACAAGATATTAAAGGTTCCAACTGATAACACTTTGTCATATGTAAGTTCTAGAGATATCTTAGCTAGCAAATGAACTTCAATAAGTTGTTGGAGATGACAATACAACAATAAAATAAAGTTATGGTAGTTGTAATTAAGCCTCAAAAATGCACGTTATGAAGGCAATTAAACACATGCTTTAGCTTTAATTGATAGTACTTTGCCTTATACAAATTTTGGGCTGATTCAACTAGTCAACAAGCTTGGATGGGTTGCTAGATAATGGTTGTAACAGTGATTATGATAGCAGCAAGTCAGTGATTAGTAGTTCTAGACTAGGATAGGGTTAGTGGTGGTTAGTAGGATAGCAAGTGAAAGTTTGAGTGCAAGTTGATGATTTCTTGTCAAGGAAATGAGGAATGAAGACTAGTGCCTTCAAGAGGGTGACGGAGTCAAAGTTGGCAACTCTCTTTTAAGGTTGATAACAAAGTGATTATACTCAAATCTAAGAGGGAAAAGAAACTTAGGAGGAGTAATACCTTAAGTCCTTCTAGGCTCTTGACTTCTAGAATGAAGGTGGCTAGGGTGTAGGCACTTCTAGAAGGAAGGTGGCTAGGGTGTAGGCACTTCTAGGCCCTAGTGGCTCCTCCTCCTTAGACTTCTTTTGGATTAAAATATTATGCAACAATAACTTGATAGCAACCTCTAAAGTGCTATCACTTTAGGGCTTTAGAGGTTTAACAAATTACTAGATCAATTTAATGAATCTTGGAAAATATAAAGCAAGGAAGTAATACCTTAAGTTCCTTAACTTCTAACATTAATTAGACATGCAATTTCATAATCTTCTATAAGCAAGTAAACCATACCATAACCATTTCAATAAATGACAAACGCAGATTTTACTTACTTGCACCAAGAATAATCATGCAAAACAACACTAGATTGCCATAAAACTTAATAAATTTAATCCAAGTTACCAAAACAAGCCTCCAAGAGAGATGTGCCTCACTATTTCAGCCAAGTACACCTCAAGAGGGCGAAAATTCCAGTGCTCTTGTCTCCAAGGACCAATTATGATGAAAAATGAATGTACTTTTTGCTTATTTATACCAAAATCTTATCTTTGATTACTTTAGGTCAAAAAATCAAGGCCGACCCTGAACAATTATTACAAAAATTAAATTTTCACTAAAATGCAACATAAAACCCTAATAGGGTGACGTCATGCTTCTCTAAGGTGACGTTAAGCCCCATGTGTGGGACGTTGAGCAAGAAAGATGTAGTGTTAGGCCTCCAAGGCCTTAAATCATGCCCACATGTGCCACAAGCCTCATCAATGTCTTAAAAATATCAAACCCTAGCCCTGGTGATGTCTAGGGCTATAAGTGTGATGTCTAGGGCCTCCAAGGGCTAACGTCTAGTTGGGAGGGGTTGAAGACCCTTCATCTAGGCCTACCAAAGTGCCTCTAAAGGCAACGACTTCCTTCTTCGTGGTATAAGTCAGCAATCCATGTCATGCCCCTTGCATGGGGTCTCAACATCCATCTATGGGCTTCAGGCCCTCGTGAAGGTTCGAACTAGTCATCTCCTCACAAATATCTTTCCATTGGGCAAAGTCCTGCAAAGACAACAAGTACGCCCCCTAAGGGTCCATGAGTCATAAGTATCACAGCAAGTAAATCACATTTAATAATCAAAGCACCCGAACATGTGCATCAAACCCCCTTAACCCAAACAAATGCTCCAAGACGTTATACAACTTGCCAAATTTAGGTTTGGAGAGGGTCTCAAGATGTCCTATTGGGTCAACAGCCCCTAAGTCTAGGGTGTTTCCCAAGTAGAATAAATCTTAGTCATGTGTGTGTATGAGATGATGTGGGGTATACCTTTGGGCATGAGGTTCATGTGATGCAAGGGATTGTAGAGTCTTACCTATGGGGGCCTTTGTGGAGGGTGAGTTGCACCTTGTCATTAATGCAATTGTTTCCAAGCCCATTTATTGCCATTTTCACTTTTTAGCTTTTCTTTTTATTCTCTTTTTATGCTTCGAGAAACTAGTTGAAGGCCATTGTCCTGGCTTGGTGACCAGGTGTGATAGTGTCATTCACAAACACTTCACGGAAATGAGAAGGTTGGCTCGTGATGAGACCCCCTTTCTCTTAGATATGCAACCAAGAGCCACTACCCTGGCTTGGTGACAAGATAATGGTAATGTCATACCACTACATGTTTATGATCAGGTCGGCTCGTGATGAGACCTCCTATCCACCAACTAGTACCTTGAGTATTTTACTTTATTTTTTGTGGGTCCCCTTTTCTTACTGAGAAGCATTTCACTGCTTTCTTGGGAATCCTTGGGTGAAGCATCTCGAAGGTTTCAAATTTGGCTCTTAACTTTTTCCAGCTACTTTTACCCTCTAGGCCTTTAGCCCCTTCTTCCCATGAGGTAAGGTACAATCCTTCCTAGTTGAGATCATCCCAATGCCCAAAAGATGGGGAGGTGGAGGGAATAGAGATGGAAAGTGGTAAGTATGGTGGGGAACAGACGATGACTCTTCAAGGGTCCATCCAGTAGCAACCTATCCTAAAGGGAACCGACTTACTAGGGCACAATGTCACCCTCCTAGGTCTAAACGAGGCAAAGAGCATAATTTCCAAGCAAACGTTTTGAAATCAAGAAAGATTCAATACAACATATTCAAGTGCTTCAAATATCGGAGTGATACATACCATGATACATGGACTCATTACTCATGGAGCAAGACCCATTGCCTCCTGGGACCAGGCCGGTGTGATGGACACTATTGTTGGCGATGTGTAGACAGTATTGAAGAAAAGAGGGGTCCTCCGGGGCCATGCTCAGATCATATGGCCCTCAGTACTTCATGTCTGGAACCTATGGACCTCGAGACATGATCTCCTTAGTTATTCCTAGGCTAGGGGATAACATTTGGCTCCAACTCGGGGACATGTGCTCACCGTAGAGCGCATGAGAACCTCAACATATTTGGTATGACTTGTGCCTGCTAAATCTCAACAAAAGATATTAGTAACATCTAGGGTGGTGATATCACCCCTTGTTCGTATATGATGCAAAGTCAAAATTCTAACATATGATCATGAGCATACATATATACAAATGAAGTAAAGAAAACATGTAAATGCAATTATAACTATACTAGAGTGATATGCAATGGTATGTACAATGGATGCAAATGCCTATCTACCTACACTTACATGGTGGTTGAATGTTAGGTGTAGTCATATAACTAGTGAAACCATCCTAGCAATATCTCATAATACATGCCTATGTGCTTCATCACAAACCAAAACAATGATAGGTTGAGCACAAAAATAGTATGGGTTAGAACATACATCATATCATAGGAAATCATAAAATATAAATCATGGAGGTAGGAGGGAGGGACTAAATCATGCTAAGAGGTGTCACCACAACCTTGTCCTATCCTCCCCAAAATAGTGCCAAGAAAGTCAGACGAAGGCAAATCCTCATCCTTAGCTACGAGGCTATCTTCAGAAAGTTGAGGCGAAGGGATGAGAAGGAACCTATGGGAAGTCCTACAGTTGCCTATGGAAAAGCGGGGGTGCAAGGTGAGGGATGAAACCAGGCCTAGAGAAAAAACTTAGCTTCCAACCAATGGCTTGTTGATTTTGTACATAAAACTGAAAAAAAACCTACGACCAATCAAAGGTTGAAAACAATCATGTATGATAGGCGGGTGACTATCATGAAAGAAACCCCCAACCATATATGTAGTAGAACAACAAGATGGTAATAGCAAAGGTTGGGAATTCTTGTCACAAAAATCTTGCTCTAGGGAGACAATGTTCTGACCCTCATCAAAGTTAGAGCACAATGATGGTTGAAAATTTTCTTCATAAAATAAATCCAAGTGCTCAAAAGAATATCCGTCAAACTCCTCAAGGTATGACCAGAAATCATCATGAGAACATTCCATTAGGTCATCCTTATATGTTTTCAATATATATGTAACCACACCATCTCCTTGTTGCCAAATATCAGAGTTAGTAGTAACCTCATATGATAGTTGTACATGCAACATTTGAAGATGTCCTTATATATGATAAATGGGATCCTTATCAGAACCAACCACATCCCATTTACATCTTCCAACATGTATGAACTCATCAATATTATCAACCATGTCATTACCTTTAACATAACATGAAGGGTTTAATACATCTAAGGGATCCTCTGACACTTCTTCACTTTCCAAATGACAAAATAACGGATCATCAAAATCTTGGAAAGGGAAACAACTTATTGTATTCACTTCTTCCTGTGCAGGAGGGTCAAAGGGTTGGATGAATTCATCAAATGGAAGGGAAACTATCAGTATATCATCCTCATGACTCGCTTCTTTAATGATTTCTTCTCCTTCGTCAGAGTATGAAGGATCTAGCTCGTCCAAGGGTTCCTTTACTTCTTCGCCTTCTAAATCATAGAATAAGGTATCATCACAACCCTGAAAAGAGAAATGATTAGCCTCATTCTCTTCTTCTTGTGCATGAGAAATTGGATCTTGGATGGCTTCATTGGAGGGAAAAACACATATCAACGGTTCATTTTCAAGCTCCAAGTCTCCTTCTTTCATGGAATCATGAGTGAATTCTTGGTGACCTTCATTAGGAACCCTCTCTTCAAGATCTTGTTTGCTAATTGATTCCCACCATTCATTAAGTTCTTCAATGAATATCTTAAGGGTATCTAGGCTAAGAATATTTGAGGTATCCTCAGGGTAATCAACCTTGATTTATGGAGTAAAGAGATATTCTCCCTTGGGCAAGGAGATATTTGCCTCGATTTTTGTAGCCATGTGATAAGCTTCTTGGATTGTCCTTGGCCCCTTTTCATTGAGGAGGAATCCTAATCGTCCTGAGATTGCATTGGTATAGAGGTAAACGAGGTACTTGTCTTCAGGATGATGGATTCTAGGAATTTGTTGTAACAACTTCTCAAATCTGGTATGGAATTCCTTGACAGTCTTGTTCTTATTTGGTTGCATGTAATCAAGTCTTTTCATCAACATGTGGATATCTTCTAATTTAATACTCCATTTCTGGAGAAAGGTTTCTTCTAATTGGTCCATAGATGTGATGTTGGGAGACCATCATACCACTTTCTAGCATTGCCATGAAGAGTGGTAGAGAAAAGTTTCATTGCCAAATATTCAACATCATCACTGATAGGGTGGAGTTGAAAGAAAGCCCATAAGTTATTCATGTGATCTTCGGTGCTAACCACATCATTAACAATGAATCTAGGGAGCCATATTTCATACCTTAGAGGCATTTGTCGAGGGTGACCCAAAATTTTACTCATATCCAAGGGTTTAAAATTACCTGGGTCCCATTAAGAAGCCATGGTTGGCTTTATCATTAGTGGAGTCACCAGATTATCCTTCTAGGGATTATCAAATGGAATAGAGGGAATCACCCTCAGTGGAGTCGCTAGGTAAGATTTGAAAAGTGAAAGGCTTTGAGAAAAAGGCTTACTGAAAATTTGTCGTTCGAGGAAAATTGACTCGATGTTCCTCGACAATGACACCAAAAATGTTATCGCACAATATGTACTTTCCCAAAGCCCAAGGCAAGTGGGACAAGATTTGTGTAACACGAGGGTAATCATATCACTATCACCTCAATAGGATACCCATTTCTGTTTAGGAGAAGGATAAATCCACTCCAAGGGAGATGTCCCAAGACCTAGGGGGTTTGGAGAAGGGAAAAGGATAAGATAAAACACCTCTCTCTCTAGGTCACTTAAATTAGGTTTTGTGCAGTAAGTTACTTGTCTTGTCGAAGCTTTAATATCATTTGTTGCTTGTAAGACTGCCATAATAGTTGTTGTTGTCTTGGTAAAGGGCATGAACACTTACTTTTACCTTTTGCTTCATCCATCAAGACGTGACTTAGTAACAAAACCTGATTTAAGTGACCTAGAGAGAGAGGTGTTTTATCTTATCCTTTGCCCTTCTCCAAAGCCCCTAGGTCTTGGGACGTCTCCCTTGAAGTGGATTTATCCTTCTCCTAAATAGAAAGGGGTATCCTATTGAGGTGACAATGATAGGATTACCCCCATGTTACGCCAATCTTGTCCCACTTGCCTTGGGCTTTGGACAAGTACAGATTGTGCGATAACAGTAATAAAATAATTTAAATTGTAATTGGGATAGTATTTGGTTTAGTGTATGAGATTAAGCTTAAATGATATTAAAAGGTATATGATTCTATTGGAGGTAGCGTGAGCTCGTCTTCCTTGGATGTAAAAATATAAGTTTACTATCGGCATAGGCATCTGGCAAGAGTAGAAGTATGCTCCAAAAATAACATAGAGTAGTAATTGTCCTCCTTACTAATTAAGGACTAAGTTATGGCATATGTTTCCACCTTCAAAAATACATTGTTCTTTTATAATTTTTTATATTATTAATACATTATTAATCTATTTTATGTAAACATTTTAATATTAAAAGATAAAATTTAAAAATATTAAAGAAGGGTTGTATCCAAATTATTAGCTTCTTCCAACTAGAAATAGGCAAAGTTAAGCCAAGAGGAGTCGAGGCAAAAAGTGGAAAAAACCATAAATAAAAGTGAGGCTTGAATGCATTTTAAGTCAATTGTCTATCTTTGCGTGGAGGCACTCTACACCCCAGCATGGGGGAGATGTTCATGTAACACAACGCATTAAAATAATAATAAAACATTAAAATAATAATAAAATCAATAATAAAAAATAGAAATAGTTACAAAAAAATAGAATTCTTCGAAGTGCTCTTTCACTGTCATAATTATTGGGCCCTCCTCATGTGTGTTTAAAGCTTCCCGCGGGCTTAGACATGGGTGCCCTCTCTCTCCATTCCTTTTCCTGATCATAGCAAACGCCTCAAGCATAATGATGATGGAGGCAAGGAGATCTAGGGGGTTAAGAGACATCCAATTAACTGATAGAGAATCAGTCTCCCATCTACTTTTTGTAGACGATATTTTATGATGTGTTCAAGGTTCTCATAGAGAATTGGTATCCTTAAAAAAGATCATCGATCTGTATTGTTTTGTGACTGGTATGGTGGTCAATCTAGATAAATCATGCTCCATTTTTTTTATTTTTTTTTTATTTTTTATTTATTTATTTATTTATTTTTATTTTTTTTTGTGTCTGGAGGAATCAGCAACTAGTTGGGCACGTGCTCGCGTTACACGTGGCCGTGTTATCCAATCGCTACCCCTATAACCTCCAGGTGTGCCCACGATGCCCCTTACGCGACACACAAGGTAAGTCGGGGGGAACTGAACTCGAAACCTCATGGAACTTCATTTTCACGGCACTTGCCAATTGAGCTGCCCCCCCGGGGGCTTTAAAGTTGAAGGACATGGGGGTGG
>SNQJ01S0079498.1:33733-48693 GCA_010110895.2 Picea sitchensis | reverse complement strand
CAACCTAGATTCATCTTAACTTCATATCTATCAAGTGTCGAGAGGGATCAAATCTCACGAAGTGTTAGAGTGCAAAACTTGAGGAATGGTTAAAAGTTTGCACCTCGAGAGATTTGATCCCTATAGACATTTGATAAATCCAAAGTTAAAATGGATCTAGACTGGTCTTATAAAATGCCAAAGTTAAGAAATCACCTTCTATTTTTTTAGAAATTATTGAAAAATAGTTAATTTAATTTAATTAATTAAAAATTAAAAAATGTAGAGTTTTTTTGTATGTTTTTAATTAAAGTTTAAGATCTAAACGGTTAAAGTTTCATAAAAACAAAATATTTACATTTCAAAATAGGGTTAAAATTTCATAAAAACAAAATATTTAAATTTCAAAATTTTATTGAAACAAAGTATTTACCTTCTAAAGTTTCTATTAAAAAAATTTCAAGGACTATAAAAGGAAGTGGGGAGTTTAAATTTAATAGCAAGACTACCTTATAAAGATTGAGAGGAGAATAGAGAATCTCTTATTTCAATCTTTTATCATAGAGAGCTTGGTTGGCTAGTCAAGTAGGGTCGTGATATTTCCCTCACAAGTGTTAAATTTTCCCATGAAGCAACGCATTTTGTAGAAGTTGGCATCGTCGTTTAAGCATATAAGGTGAAGCATGTCATAAAGTGTGACACAATATCCCATCTCTTAGTTAAATGATGGGTGCTTGCTTCTCATGAAGTATTAAAAAGCATCCTTGAGAATTTCCTTTTTCAGTGTTGCTTCTCCTCTATAAGGGACACTTGTGCATCCCCAAGGTGGTTAGGGGATGTCTTGGAATTTGCTATACCAAGGAATTTGCTATACCAAGGAACAAGTGGGTGGTTTCTATCCCTAAGACATAGTGGATGAAGAGGTCTTGTCCCCAACCTTGGGACACATCCTTGTAGTATACAATTGATAATAGAGAGTTCAAGAACAATATTGAAATGGAAATTAACTTAAATATTAAATATTGCCTTTATGAGTGAGATCTAAATGATAATTCTCTTACTTATCAATTTGCACAAGATCAAAGTTAACTATAATACACATCAAAACATATGTATGATAATATGACCATTTTATTTTTAGATAACAAAATCCATATGTATAATGATATCATTATTTTGTTCTTAGACCACAAACATATTGCATCGAGAGAAGCGAGGTGCAATCTACAACCTAATATAGATGAGTTGTTTAACATATATGCTTATAATTCAATTGGAAGATATATATATAAACTAGCATTAATTAAGACACACACACACCAATGTGGGTCCATCCAAATTCTGGATCTTTTAAGCAAAAAGAGGTTTGTACTTTGATTTATTTTTTTATCCCTCTCGAAGCTTAATAACTCTAGAGTTAAAATCAATTTACGATGGTATTATAAATATATGATGAATTTGAAGGCGCTTGGAAGTTTTAATATATTATATTATGTGCTATTAAGATTTATAATATAATAGTTATGTTGTATGTGAGCAAAGTTGTGGTTTAATGGTAAAGATAGTAATGCATTCAACTAATTATCATTGTTCAATTCCTTGGAGGCACTGACAAGTGTTTACAACCAAGTATAACTTTGGATCTTTTTGATGAAAGAGTATCCATATTGTAACATCATAACCCTATGTGATTTTTAAAATGAAAGTTCTATTTATTTTTCCCATGGTAAGTGGAGTGTAGGCACAATGTTGTTGAAATAGTATATGCCAACTTTCAAGGTTACTTTGAAAGTGTTTACACCATGTTTGGGGGTGCTTCATGATATTTGGAATACACAGTGTGTGATTATCCACCGAATGATTCATGATGAATTTGCACATTGGAGACAATTTACTCATTGGTTGCTTGACCTTGATTGGATGCTTACATTGCATTCTTCCTTGGAGCATTGGAGATCTTTAAACATCTTGGTGATTGTACATTCTAGCCACATGGAGGAGGTTGCTTGTTTGGAGAATTCCCTACATTGGAGGAGGAGCATTTGGCATTTGAGAGGAGGGCATTGAGCCCTAGACAACATAGGGTAGCTTGGATGTTTGTATGGAGGCATGGAGTTGACATGTGGACACTTGGGTTGTGTCAATATTCATGCAAGGTTAGTGGACCTAGTGGAGCAGTTATATTGGGAGGATCATTAGAGTCATTGGAGTCTTGGGGGAGGAGCGTTGGACACATCTCTTGGAGCACCCTTGCATTAGAGCCTTGCTTTTGTATGGCATTACCTTGGAGCTTGGCATGTGTGCCCTTGGAGTGAAGCGGTCCACCTTTATGAGCCTCTTTGTGGCTTTGTAGGTTGCTTGTAAGGGCTTAGGACCACATATGTATTTTTGGCCTCCCTTGCCTCTCACNTGTGCTATTAAGATTTATAATATAATAGTTATGTTGTATGTGAGCAAAGTTGTGGTTTAATGGTAAAGATAGTAATGCATTCAACTAATTATCATTGTTCAATTCCTTGGAGGCACTGACAAGTGTTTACAACCAAGTATAACTTTGGATCTTTTTGATGAAAGAGTATCCATATTGTAACATCATAACCCTATGTGATTTTTAAAATGAAAGTTCTATTTATTTTTCCCATGGTAAGTGGAGTGTAGGCACAATGTTGTTGAAATAGTATATGCCAACTTTCAAGGTTACTTTGAAAGTGTTTACACCATGTTTGGGGGTGCTTCATGATATTTGGAATACACAGTGTGTGATTATCCACCGAATGATTCATGATGAATTTGCACATTGGAGACAATTTACTCATTGGTTGCTTGACCTTGATTGGATGCTTACATTGCATTCTTCCTTGGAGCATTGGAGATCTTTAAACATCTTGGTGATTGTACATTCTAGCCACATGGAGGAGGTTGCTTGTTTGGAGAATTCCCTACATTGGAGGAGGAGCATTTGGCATTTGAGAGGAGGGCATTGAGCCCTAGACAACATAGGGTAGCTTGGATGTTTGTATGGAGGCATGGAGTTGACATGTGGACACTTGGGTTGTGTCAATATTCATGCAAGGTTAGTGGACCTAGTGGAGCAGTTATATTGGGAGGATCATTAGAGTCATTGGAGTCTTGGGGGAGGAGCGTTGGACACATCTCTTGGAGCACCCTTGCATTAGAGCCTTGCTTTTGTATGGCATTACCTTGGAGCTTGGCATGTGTGCCCTTGGAGTGAAGCGGTCCACCTTTATGAGCCTCTTTGTGGCTTTGTAGGTTGCTTGTAAGGGCTTAGGACCACATATGTATTTTTGGCCTCCCTTGCCTCTCACATATATAGAGGAAGGAGAAAGTAAATTCATCATTGTTGTTGCACTTGCCCTCTTGGAGTGAGATGCTAGGGTTCATGAGGAAACCCTAGGAGAAGTTATGAAAGAAAAGAGGACGTATTTGTTGGGAGCTTGCTCTTATGATATGCTCGGGTTTGTTCATGTCACGTTCATGTGAACTAGAGATTGGAGATTATCACAATTCCCATTCTTGTTCATCATCTTGTGTCAAAGATGTGACTAAGAGGAGCATACTAGTCTCCCTCTTATACATTTGCATTTTCACTTTATCTCTCTTGCCCTGGAGTAGTCAAGGTTTCTTGGAGCTTTTGGAACATCTTGAATACTAGGTTTAGGGTTTCATCCCTTGGAGACCTAGAGATCAACGTTTTGAGATGAAACCCTAGGTTGTACTTGTTGAAGAGAAGAAAAAGAGGATACATCCTATGTAATGATACCAAGCCATTATGCCAGGAACATCACGATTTTGGGTGTCTTTTAAAACTTTCTGGTTGTGGCATTTCGTCAAACACTTTGTTGATCTACTTGTTTAGATGTGTTTACTTGCAGGATAGCCTCTTGATTTCGGCCTTAGGGTTTACTGATCTGTTATAGATGTGTATTGCAGCAATAATCAAGAAGATATAACCATGGAACATACCTCAACCATATGCAATATGATAGACAAGCCAAAACATCTCAAATCTGTTATTATTCATGAAATAGAAGAACCTGCTACAATGAAGATGTCGATCTGGAATGCTCAACAGATGGCTAGGAAGATAGACAATAGAGCTACTACAAAAGATCCCGACAATACAAAATAAGCCTCCAAGGCTGGATAAGAGATGAAGACCAATGTAGAGGTATATTTGGGCCGTATGAAGTGTCAAACCCCCACTGGAAGATGCCACATCCTGCTGGAATGTTGAAGCTCCTCAACAATTCAGCCCTGCTGCCAAATGTGTCCAATCACCTCAAGAAAGATGCCAAACAATCGATCGGGTGATGGCAAGAACAACTCAGGTGCCCGAATCTCCAAGATCTCCCTCAAACCCTATGGATCTGAACCTCCTCCAAGATATAGTGCGCCCCCCTGGATGCATGAAACCCTAGATAAATCAACCTCACTCCTAGATGCCTCCAAATGCTCCACAAAATCGCTAGAATGATAGATCGGGGCTTGGTTACCTCCCTGGTGAAGTCCCAAGAGAAATGGTGAAGATATGAGCTAGCAAATGACTGAAACCAATTTCTGAAGTTTTCTCCTCTCCTCCAATTTGTCCCATGCATCTAATAAATCAAATGGCACATGAAACTCCTCATGAATGAACTAGATCTGATGTCCAAGGCCCTGCAATGAAAACCTAGGTGATAGAATCTCCAAAAGCCCTGCCAATCACCTGCAATGAATCTCTCTCCAAGAATGGTGTGTCCCCCTTGCTGGAAACCTCCAATGGTGCGCCCTCCTTCTCTTCCTGTGCCTGTGGTTGGTGTAGAACCCTCCTGCATTGATGTAGAACCGAGCTAGAATGGTGTGGCAGAGTATTGCATCTCCGAGATCAATCTTGGGACAATCTAGGTGGAATATTTCACCATTAAATTGTCCTCTAGGGTTTGTTAAGTCAAAACCCTCAAAACCCCCAATGCTGGGCTCACTAGCTAGAAGCCAGATATCAAAATATGATCATACATGAATGCATGAGTAGAGGCCCTTGCCTTTCCTTTATACTTTTTGCTCACCTTGTCCCTCCAAAGTGACTTTCATTTTATTAATATTTAATTAATTAATTAAATCACTTTAATTAATTAATTAACCTTTTTACCTCTGAAAATCACCTTATCTCTCTTTGTGGCTTCCCTGGACACTGAAAGTCACTTCTCAGCATCCCATCCTATAGTGTTGCTTCTCTCGATTCCAATGAGCTATTACACTGAGAGGTTCCTCCAAGTAATGTGCCCAAAATGACCTCTTCAGTGAATTTAATTGACTTATAGCTAAAAATACTCAAAACCATGGAAATCGTCGGAATGCCTCGGAACCAAAGCCACTCTGTGTGGAATGGCTCATAATGATGAAATAAGATGAGCAATGCAAGCTAGACCCCCTAATTCCTCTCAATTACCCCTGTACTCGTTGTAACATCCATCTGGCTACTCTGGTCATCATAAACCTCTACACTGTGGTGATGTCCCAAAGTGGGGACATTACATCCTGCCTTGGAGGACATGCTAGTGTAATGCTTGTTTGTTAGAGCTCCTTGGTACGAGTTAGGGTCTTCTTGGTTTTCCCTAGCAAGAGTTTTGGAGAATTAGAGGATTGTATTAGCCTTGGGATGAGGCTATGGTATGTGCATGGACTTCATCTTTATACATATGTATGAAGTTTTTAGTTGTCTGAAATTGTCTCTACTGCATATTTAATTTCCAATTCACTCTTTTTTCCGACATAAAATTACTCATTATATTATATATAACTGTGTACACATGCAAAAAACTTGGCCAATAATAACAACTGCAACAGTCCATGATAGTAGTGATGATAAAAACCCAAACCAACACGCAGGCTGAAGGAAGTATGGTAGCCATTACAAAACTCATAGTCCACCAACTATCCACATTTGTTCCTCCAAAAAAGTGTAAACAAAAATACATCGTCTTTCTCTAATGTTTTAACAGGAAACAACCCCCCAAAAGAGCTAAAGTTAATATCAAAGGTGTTCTAATATAGATTCAAGAACAGAGTAGGACCCTCATTTCCTTCTTCCCATTGATTATAAGTTAATTTTCCTTCTTGCATCTGGATAACCTTCTTGGATAGTACATCTGCCTCCTTATTAAATTCCCGATAAATATGAGAGTAGTTGATTGAACTGGATGATTTGTTGAGATCTCTGATTTTGTCCTTCCAACAATCTAAGGAAATTACTTGCAAATCCCCTTTGAAATTCAACCAGTCAATAATTATTTTAGAGTCTCCAAATACCTGTATATCAACAATATGCAGTCGAGATGCCAGAATGAGTGTTGCCCAGACTCCTAATAATTTTTCCCTAGTATTGGAACTTGGGCCACATTTGAAAGTCCATTTGTAAACATTTTGATCATTGATCCTAATCACCCCCCCTGCACCACTCTGTTGTCCATTTGAGTGTGTTTCTCCATCAAACCAGTCCACAATAGACAATTCTTGGGATGGTGTCTTAAAGGGTCGGGAAGTAGACACTTTCTGAGAATCTAAAAGTCTATCAATTCCTCCAAGTGACTTTTATACAACTGAATAGATAGAAGGACTCCCATTTTCAAAAATTACCTTGTTACGTTCCAACCATACATGCCAACTAGCAATGGAGGGAAGTGTAGGGTACTTAGGGACCTGCTTTATCCATCTTTCATAACAATCATTTAAAGAACTCCCCTCCCAAACATTCCTTAAATTTAGCCCTCTTATAATCTTGTGCCAGACTTGTTGAGTGAAATAGCAATTGACCATCAGATGCTTAACTGTCTCTGGTTCCTTTGAACATAAGGGACAAATATTAGGCCCTTCCCATCCTTTACATTGTAAATTATCCCATGTAAGTATTTTGTTTTCCATAGATAACCAAATGAAAAAATTAATTTTTAGTGCTAAATCCCAGGTCCACATTTTTCTTCTCCAACCACCAATAGGTTGTTGCCAAATTTTTGAAGTTAAGGCACAATAAACATTTTTGATAGATAGTGTACCTGACTTATCAACCCCAATCCATTTTAGCTCATCAAATTTGTCTTGTAGCTAAACCCCCGAGCCAATTAAAGCTCTGCAATAAAAATTCCATTCCTTTGCCAAGTCTCCAGTGAGACCAAGTTCGACATTATCTTTCCACTGTGAGCAAATAGTGCCTGGCCAACTAATTCCTCTAGTTTGATAGAGGAAGCTTATGTTTCTTTGCTTTAAAGAAGATAAGAGATATTGAGAAAGAATATAGGAGTTCCCCATTCCCAGAATCATATATTTGCTTATTAAAACACAATGACCTGACCCAGGACTCCAACTCAACCAATGAGTTATAAGATGTAATGACTTTAGGAAAATTTTCCAGGTCTGAGAAGCATAAGTCATTCTATGAGTAGTCGATCTGAGCGAAGTAGATACTGAGTAGTAAGGGAGGTATTTTTATTTTATGACCCTATGCCAGATACCATCCTTCATCAACACTCGCCACAAAGAGTTAGCCACCAATGCTCTATTAAAAAGAAAAAAAATGTTCCTTAAACCCAAACCGCCAAAAAACTTTGGTTTTGCAATATTCTCCCATATACACAGATGAAAATGTTGTTTTTCACTACAATTTGACCAAAGGAAAGTGAAAATTAATTGTCTGATCTTGTTGAGAACAAAAACATGTATAACAACCAATGCCATCCAATAAACAGGTTGACTTTCAAGTACAACTTTAATAAGAACAAAGCTCCCACCAAGTGATAGCTACCTGTTACACCAATGACTTATCTTTTTTTCAAATTTCGCAATTAACCATCTCCAATCTTCAGCCTTGAATTTTTCGAACTTAAGTAAGTAGCCAAGATATATAAATCCTTCAAAGAGGTCAACAAAGTTGTAAGGGAAGACTTCTTTGAAATTTTCTAATATCTCCCCTTGTCTTCCAAAATGATGAAAGGTTGACTTTGACAAGTTTACCATCATACCCGTCGCTCTGCAGAATATTTTTAGAATATCGTCAATCTCCTTCCATTCCTGAATAGAAGCCCCAGTCATAATAAGAAAATCATCCACAAAAAAAAGGTGGAGTATCTTAACTAATCTAGATACCTTCACACTTGTCAACTTCCCTTCAGCCTGGCCTTTCTTTAGAAGCATACTAAGTCATTCCATCAGTAAAATAAACAACAATGGAGATAAAGGGCACCCTTCTCTCTATCCTCTGCCACTCTGGAAAAAAGGAGTTGTCTCCCCATTTACCAGGACTACAAATGACGCACTGATCACACATCTCATTATCCAATTGGCGGTTAAAAGACCAAATCATGTTTGTAATAAGGTCAATCTTAAAAAGTCCCAATTAATACAGTCATATGCCTTCTTTAGGTCAAGCTTCGATATTAATACCTTCAATTTTTTCATCTTAATGCGATGCAAACATTCTTGGGTCGTGCCAATGGCATCCAGTATCTGTCTTCCCTTTAAAAACCCCAATTTCTCTCCTAACAGGGTCCAAGAGAGAATGGGTTTAATCCTATTCACAATGATCTTTGCTATAAGTTTATAACACAGATTACACAAAGCTATCGGTCTAAAGTCACAAAACAAAGATGGCTTGTTGAATTTTGGAATTAGGGCCATAAAAGTCGAGTTTAAAGATCTTACCACCTCACCTCTTATCCTGGAATCCTCAACCACCTCCAGCAAATCATCCCCTACCAAATCGAAGAAGTGAAGGAAGAACTCGACCGTCCATCCATTAGGTCCCGGACTTTTGTCCTTTGCAAAAACTTTGAGAACTTCCCATAATTCCTCCTTTGTACATGGTCTTTCAAGAAGCACGATATCCTCCTCATTGACTAAACGTGGGTAAAGTCTAGCTAAATAGACCTGATCAGTAATAGTAGATTGTCCCGACTCCTCAAATTTTTTTTGAAATGTCTAATTGCCTCTTTTTTAAGAGCCTCTTGTCCAAAATGGACCTGCCCGTTCTCACCCAAAACTTCCCAAATATGTTTACTTTTCCTTCTAAAACTGGTGAATTGATGAAAACATTTTGTATTTTGGTCTCCACTTTTAATCCAAATCGCTCTGCTCCGCTGTCTCCATAGTTAATCTTCTACCAGGAGAAGATTATTTCATTCTTCCTCTAAAAACTTTATGTGGCAGTCGACTTCAAGTCTTCTCAAATGCCAAGTTTTCTCTTGATATGTGGCCTGGAGCTCCTGCTCCATCTTTTATAATTTTAAATGTTTATGCAATCTTTGCTTTTTTGCCCAAAATTTTACGTGTTGTTTTAACAATTTCAATTTCCATACTAGTCTTCGCTGGACCCCAGATTCTTGAAAAATTTGTTGATCATTCCATAATTCATGAACTATAAGAGAGAATTCTTCTTCTCTCAGCCACATTGGATTTAAATTGAAAGGATAGGTTGTAGAGTGTAAGTTATTTTCTAGCTGCAGGAGAACATAAGCATGATTCGATAGGTATGGATAGGCAACCCAAGACCTGTGTCTTCTAGCATGGTTCAAGAGATATTCAAACATATGAACTCAATCCAATCTTTTAGAGATGCACTCAGCTCCAGATCTTCCATTCCACCATGTTGGAACTACTTCATCAGGTAATATATCAACAAACCTATTTTCCTGAAAAATATCTTTCAAATACCCTGCCAACTGATCCAGATGAGTTGAAACTCCCTAAATCTCGCCAGCACTAAGAATGAAATTTAAATCCCCTGCTACTATCAGATTTTTATGGGCTAGCATACCCCTATTGGCCACCTTGTCCCAAAATGTTTTTTTGTCTGTGCAAGATCCATAAACATTTAAAAGAGAGAACGACCTTTTATTCTCAAAACATGTACCTGTCATAAAAATACCACCACAACTTAAGTAAGGAGCTAGATCAAACTTATTTGGATCCCAAGTCACCAAAATTCCCCCAGAATTGCCAACACAAGGCAAATTGCAGAACGACCGCCATCAAAAGTGGTCCACATACTTGCAGAAGCTCCATCTCAACATCAAATATAAGATAGGGAGCACCAATCGTGTCATTGACTGCCTCAATCGACCTCCAGTTGCAACCTTAACCACAATGCTCCACTCCTATGGCCATGAGGCATCCGAGTGGCCCCAAATCTACAAGAGTGATCCCGACTTCACCACCACTTACCAGATGTTGGGAATAGGCAGGACCGTCACTAACTTTCATCTTTAGGACAAATTGTTATGCCATCTGGGCCACCTTTGTGTTCCTTCAAGAGAACGTGTGAAGTTGATTTGGGAAGTTCACTATAGTCGGATGGAAATACATTTTGACATGGAAAATACTGTGGCAGTACTACAAAATCATTTCTATTGGCCAAAATTGCGCTAGGACGTCAACAAGTATATTAGGTCCTGCACGGCCTACACCATTGCCAAACTAGCCACTAAGAAGCAAGGCCCATACACCTCTCTTCCTACTCTCGACAGACCATGGGAATCCATATTGATGGACTACATGTCGGGCCTTCCTTCAACCAAGCAGGGAGATGACTATGTTTTTGTGGTGGTTGATTAATTTTCTAAGACGACCATCCTAATAGCTTGCAAGAAGAATATCACAGCGGAGGCCACTACCAAGATCTTCTTCGAACGAGTGTGGGTGCACTTTGGGATACCATAGACCATCATATCATATCGGGACAATAGGTTCTTAAGCACATTCTGGTCCAACCTCTGGTCACTATTGGACACCAAGCTCACCAAATCCACCGCCTTCCACCCCCAAATTGATGGCTAGAGAGAGGTTTTCAACAGAATGATTGTGCATATCTTGTGCATGTATAACTACAAACATCCACGCACATGGGATGAGAGTCTCCCCTATGTTCAACATAGCTACAATAGAGCCCTTCATAGCTTGACTGACCACAGTCCCTTTCGGGTGGGGTTGGGATTTCAACCATTGGGTCCCATCGATGTCGCGTTGCCCCTTGCATCCACACAGGAAGAATCATCCCTTGTTCAATCAGAGGCTGACAAGGACACTAATTTTATTGAATGGATTCATCACATTCAAAAACAGGTCCATGATATTTTATAGAAAGCCAATGCTAATTACAAACAACGCCATGATCAAAACCGGGTGTTGCACAAGTTTCAGGTGGGAGACAAGGTCTAGTTGCATTTGTAGAAAAAGCGCCTTACAAGACCCCATCGGAAGTTTTGTCCACTTCTCTATGGACCTTACACCATCACCAAGGTTGTGGGTGACAATGCTTTTGTGCTAAGTATTTCCCCCTTCATTGGCCTGCACCCAATGTTCAATGTGGACCTCATTCGACCATACTTTCCACCATTATTGGACACATAAGAGATCACAGAATAGTTGACACCGATAAAGCTCAACCCTGACTACATGGAACAAGCATCCATTGATCAGATCAGTGACACTTAGATTAAGGGAACTCACCAACATAGGATCCAAATTTATCGAGTTGTTAGAGCAGGGCAACTCCTACACCAAGGCAAGTGGCTCACCCGTGGCCAAGTTCAACAAAAGTTTCCCCATCTGATAGGGGCGCTCAACGCAATGGAGACCATTGGTTCTTAAGGGGAGAGGAATGATCTAGGTGGATATCGATGTCCACCCACCTATTCCACTGGGTCAAATAACAATTTCCATTTTGGTAGTTTTTTTTTTCTAGTTTTTCGGGTCCCAAACTTTTGGGGCCGTTTTAAGGCCCCGAACAAAGTTTTTTGGGCTCGACAACAACCAACATGTGCCCGAAGGCAATGCTGGACCGAATGTAATATGTAATACTTGGTTATACCTTTCCAAAGATGTATCAAGCACCCGAAATGAAGATCGTATGGAAAAGTTATGCCCTCGGGAAGTTGACGTATCAACTACCGCCATCGGGGCTCACAAACCTTTTGGCGTTTCATATCTCGGGGTTAGGGTTTTCTAATTTATATTTTATATTAAAAAGGCCTTTGGATCCTCATTATACTCATATTCTTGCAAATGAGTGTAGCCATCACATTTCTTCTCAGATATAAGCTGCCACCATTCGAGCAAGTTTGTTTGTTTTTTTNTTTCTCTTTATTAATAGAAGTCAAGTTTTACTGTATCTTGGTGTATTTATTTTCCATACATCTGTATTTCATTTCGTTCCATTTATAAATCCAGATCAGTGGTATCAGAGAGGTCTGCTCTTTATTTTTTTCTCGATGCATGTCCCCAAGGAGCTCAGGGTACAAGGAGTTGGGACTCGAAATAGTTGATCCCTTGCAAGACCGTCCTCACCGATCACGACGACCTCCCATGGTGGAAGAAAAGAGAGACGATGGAGTAGGAGATCCTTTTAAACTGTTTCTCGAGGAATCCCTCGCGTGAAAAATGAATGAGATGATGGATAACTTTGCACAGATCCTTGGACGACTGCCAACATACGCCACATCTTCATGAAACGACCACTTGGGAGGTGCTACCCCCTTAAAGGTACAAGCCAATTTTGATATCCCCTTATTTCAAGGCCAAATAGATGCATGTGTTGTAGATAAATGGTTGAATCTGCTAGAAGGGTATTTTTCGGTCCATAATTTTTCCATTAGAGAAAATATTACCTTTGCGCTCCTTGAGGCTATCTCCCATGTCAAGGATTGGTGGGAGACTTACTGTGAGCAAAAGGACACTGAGGAATATGCAATATTTTTGGTCGCACCCAATTGGGATTCTTTCAGGGATGCTATTAAGGAACAATACTACCTTGTTGGAAGCTACGATGGCCAATATAGGAAATGGACCACTCTGCGACAGGAAAGGGACCAGACAATACTGGATTTCACAAATATCTTCCATACCTTATGCAGCAAGCTGGGTATCAAAGACTCCAAACGACATCTGGTGCTCAAGTAATGTGATTGTCTGCATAGATACATCCAAACATAAATGGAGTTTCTGGACATCTCATCACTGGGCGCAACTTATCGATATGCTATGAAAATAGAGAAAAAATTTAAACAGAAGAAGCGTGAGTTTGGATCTGCAAATTCCTCACAGCAGAAGCACAGAAAAGGCATCCCCAACTCATAGAAAAAAGGACATAAAAAGGATGAACCCCTTCAGGACAACCATTCCAATACACAAACAAAGAAGGGTAATGAGAAGACAAAGAAAGTCACTGGGAAGTGGTGTGAATTCCATAAAATCCCTTGACATAACACCAATGAATGTCACTTGAAGTAGTCGTTGGTGGTCAAGTTGAAAGCCTCAGAGTCAGAGGTAGGTTCCAACTCCGAATCAGATCCAGACAAGGGGAAGTGGATCATTGATGTAGAACCGAGTGCCACTGTTGCTACCACTAAGGTCTAGCTAAGTGAACTAGAAGAATCAAAGGAAGGTGAACGTCTTTTTTCACTCATAGATGTGGGTGAAGGGTGCTTCACTACAATTAATTGTTGATAGTGGAAGTCAAAAGAACCTGATTTCAACAGAGGTCATCAAGCAGTTGAACCTGCCAACGAAACCACACCCACAACTCTACACCATCGGGTGGCTCCGCCAAGGAATATATCTTCGTGTCAGCGAACAATGTCATTTGCCCTACAACATCAATCCCTTCAAGGATGAGGTATTGTGTGATACTCCCCCCCTTCAAGGAAACAACATGTTTTATGTGAGTCTAGACCTCACAATATTATTGTTACTTTGGGTAGACAATTGTACATGATACAATAGGTTTCTCCACCTACCGCCATTTCTTTGATCTCTATTAAGCAATGCAGGAAGGTTATTTCCTAGACTGAGAAATTTGTCTTCTTCATGATTCATTCTCAAAGTGAACAGAAGGTTGCAACCACATCCATGGCCTCTCAACATGGCCCTCCATGCAGTAGAAGCAGGTGGACAAGATCGTGGAAGAATACTAATACATCTTCTCCTCGCCCATCGAGGCACCACTGCATTGTTAGGTCAAGCATTCAATCGATCTAACCCCTAGTGCACCTCTATCCAATGAACCAGTCTATCGTCGTTCTCTGATGTAAAATGAGGAAATCAAATCCAAGATCTTCTTCAAAAGGGGCACATCTGACCCAACTCCTCACCTCGCGAGAGTCCAATTGTACTCAGGAAAAAGAAGGATGGGACTTGGCGACTCTGCATTGATTAGAGGGCCCTAAACAAAATCACAATCGGGAGTCGGTACAAAATTCCTCGAATTGATGACCTTCTTGACCAACTCAAGGGAGCCAAGTTTTTCAGCAAGATTGACCTGAAGTTTGGCTACCACCTGGTCCCAATAGAACAAACTGATGTATGGAAGACTGCTTTCAAGTCCAAAAAAGGTCTTTTCGAATGACCAGTCATGCCCTTTGGTTTGACAAATGCACCAACAACTTTCATGAGATTGATGGACGATATATTGTGACCTTTTACCAATTCTTTTATGGTGGTATATCTGGATGATATCCTCATCTTCAACAAGAATTGGGCAGAACACTTGTAGCATTCTCAACATGCCCTTCACACTCTGCGACAACACATGCTATATGCTAACTTGGAAAAATGCTCATTCGGCATGAATAGGGTCCAATACCTAGGCTACATTGTTGATGAACATGGTATGCATGTGGATCTATCCAAGATCCAAGTTGTTAACTCCCAAAATGAAACCGTTCTTTCGGTTGAATTTTGCAGTGGATATCATGGCTATTGCTAACGTGTTTTCAAAGATTCATTGTGCGCTGTGGAAAGTGCCCACTTTCCGCAGCTAACAGGGGCTTATAAAGAGGCGCGCTGAGGAAAGTCAAGATTATCAACAGCTAACAGAGGCTGTACTCCCGGGTTGGCAACATCAAATCAAATCTTTGGTTCCATATCACACATTGTTCACAAAAGACCGTTTAGAGTTTTGAATTGCAAATGGAAAGGATGATACTTAAACTTGCAGG
>SNQJ01S0079498.1:0-33723 GCA_010110895.2 Picea sitchensis | reverse complement strand
TTTATCATTTTCATGTTTGAATGCCATAAGCTATATTGAGTTGTCCCATTGATCCACATTCACAAAATACAAAAAACATTCATTTCTTAAGTTACCAAGCACCTCTGGTCTGCAACCACAAAGGGTTTCTTGGAGTGATAACACAAGTCATTCGTGACTGGCCAACCCCGACCACACTAACCAAGCTTTGAAGTTTCTTAAGACTTGCCAACATCTATCGCAGGTTCGTGTTGAGCTTCTCCCAGATTGCATGGGCCCTTATCCAAGTGACCAAGGGTGGTGGTAAGGAAAAGTTTGTGTGGGGGAAGTCACAAAAACAAGTGTTTGATGATCTAAAAAATCACTTGTGCTCAACTCCATTACTCTCCTTACCCGGTTTGCAACAACCTTTTGAGATTGAGACCGATGCCTCAGACTATGTTGTGGGCGCAGTTCTCACTCAACACGGTCATCCAGTGGCATATCATAGTGAGACATTATCATATGTCATCTGTAACTACCCCACATATGACAGAGAAATGTATTCCATTGTGAAAGCCTGCTGAAAATGGAAGCACTACATTCTCGGCAAGGAGACAGTCATCCACACTGATCACAAGCCTCTGCAGTTCATGTAGACACAAGGAAAATTGCAAAACGACCACCATCAAAAGTGATCCACATACTTGCAGCAGTTCCATCTCAACATCAAATATAAGACAGGGAACACCAATCATGTCGTTGAATGCCTCAATTGACCTCCATTGCAGACTTATCCACAGTGCTCCACTCATGTGTCCATGAGGCATCTAAGTGGCCCCAACTCTACAATAGTGATCTTGACTTCACCACCACTTACCAGATGCTGGGCACAAGCGCGATTGTCACTGACTTTCATATTCAGGACAGACTGTTATGCCATCTAGGCCACCTCTGTGTTCCTTCAAGTGAGTGTGCGAAGTTGATTTGGGAAGTTCACTATAGTCGGATGACAAGACATTTTGGCATGGAAAGGACCATGACAATACTACATAAGCATTTCTATTGGCCGAAATTGCGCTAGGACGTCAACACGTATATTAGGTCTTGCACTGCCTGCGCTATTGCCAAACCAACCACTAAGAAGAAAGGCATGTGCACCCCTCTACCTACTCTTGAAATGCCATGGGAATCCATCTCAATGGACTACATGTCGGGCCTTCCTTCAACCAAGTAGAGAAATGACTGTGTTTTTGTGGTGGTTGATCGGTTTTATAAGATGGTCATCTTAACAACGCACAAGAAGAATATCACAGCGGAGGCCACTGCCAAGATCTTATTTGATCGGATGTGAGTACACTTCGGGATACCACATACCATCATATCAAATCGAGACAGTAGGTTCCTAAGAAC
Source organism: Picea sitchensis (assembly GCA_010110895.2). Taxonomy (NCBI): domain Eukaryota; kingdom Viridiplantae; phylum Streptophyta; class Pinopsida; order Pinales; family Pinaceae; genus Picea; species Picea sitchensis. The sequence continues at coordinate 32,352 of SNQJ01S0079498.1, read as the reverse complement.
ATTCTGGTCCAGCCTCTGGTCATTGTTGGACACCAAGCTCACCAAATCCACCGCTTTCCACCCCTAAACTAATGTCCAGATAGAGGTCGTCAACATAATGATCATGCATATCTTGCGTATGTACAACTCCAAACATCTGCACACATGGGATTAGAGTATCCTCTATGTTCAACACAACTACAACATAGCCTTTCATAGCTCGACTGACCACAGTCCCTTTCAGGTGGGGTTGAGATTTCAACCATTGGGTCCCATTGATGTCGCGCTACCCCTTGCATTCACATAGGAAGAATCATCCCATGCTCAATCTTAGGCTGACAAAGCCACCGATATTATTGAATGAATTCACCACATCTGTCAATAAGTCCATGATATTTCACAGAAAGCCAATGCTAAGTACAAACAATGGCATGATCAACACCGGTTTCCACACAAGTTTGAGGTAGGAGACAAGGTTTGGTTGCATTTGCTGGAAGAGCACCTTATAGGACCCCATCAAAAGCTTTGTCTACTTCGCTATGGATCATATACCATCACCAAGGTTGTGAGTGACAATGCTTTTGAGCTAAGTATCCCCCCCTTCCTTGGCATGCACCTGATGTTCAATGTGGAACTCCTTCAACCATACTTCCCACCATTATTGGACACATCAAAGATCAGAGAACAATTGATACCGACAGAGGTCAACCCTAACTACAAGGAACAAGAAACCATTGTTCATATCAGGGACACTCAGATTAAGGGCACTCGCTAATAGATGATCTTTCTTTATCGGGTTATCATAGCAGGGAAACTCTTGCACCAAGGCAAGTGGCTTAACCATTACTTCCTAAGGTGGGAGGACTGATCCAGGTGGATATTGATAGCCACCCACCTATTCCACTGGGTCAAGGAACAATTTCCATTTTGGCAATTTTTGTTTCTTCAGTTTTTCAGGTCCCAAATTTCCAGGGATGTTTTGAGGCTCTAAATGATGGTTTTTGGGATCGAAAGTTACTAGAATGTAGCCGAAGGCAATGCTAGGTCAAACAAAGTACGTACTCCTCAGCTATACCTTTCCAATAGTGTATCGAGCACCCCAAACGAGGATCATAAGAAAAAGTTACGCCTTCGAGAATTTGACATATAAACTACCCCCATCGGGGCCCACAAACCTTTTGGCGTTTCATCTCTTGAGGTTAGGGTTTTGGGTGTTTAGGGTTTTCTCATTTATGTTTTATGTTAAAAAGGGCTTAGGAGCCTCATTATACTCATATTCTTGTGAATGAGCATAGCCGTCACATCTCTTCTAAGAGATAACTGCCACCATTCGAGCAAATTTGTATCAGTCTGTATTTTTTTTTCCAGTTTCAACAGTTTCTCTTTATTAATGGAAGTCGAGTTTTACTGTATCTCTGTGTATTTCTTTTTGATACATCTGTATTTCATTTTGTTCCATTCATAAATCCATATCAGTGGTATCTGATCAGTCTGCTCTTTATTTATTTCTCGGTGCATGTCCCCAACGAGGTCAGGGTACAAGGAGTTGGGACTCGAACTAGTTGAGCCCTTGCAAGAACGTCCTTGTCGATCACAATGGTCTCCCATGGCGGAACAAAAGAGAGACGATGGAGCCAGAGATCCTTTTAAACTATTGCTCGAGGAATCCCTTGCATGACAAAGGAAGGAGATGATGGATAACTTTTCATAGATCCTTGGATGACTGCCAACAAGTGACACATCTTCATCAAGCAACCACTTGGGAGGTGTCGCCCTCTTCAAGGCACAAGTCAATTTTTATATCCCCTTATTTGAAGGCCAGATAGATGCAAATGTTATAGATAAATGGTTGAATCTATTAGAAGGGTATTTTTCGGTCCATAATTTTTCCAATATAGAAGATATTACCTTTGAGATCCTTAAGATTGTCCCCCATGTCAAGGATTGGTGGGAGACTTACTATGAGAAAAAGGACACTGAGGAAACTATGATATTTTCGGTTGCACCCACTTGAGATTCTTTTAGGGATGCTATTAAGGAACAATACTACCCTTTTGGAAGCTACGATGACCAGTATACGAAATGGACCACACTACGACAGGAAAGGGACCAGACAGTACCAGAGTTCTCAAATATCTTCCATACCTTTCACACCACACTTGGTATCAAAGAATCCAAACAATATTTGAATATCAAGTACCACGACTGTCTGCATAGATACATCCAAATAGAGGAGTTTCTGGACATCTCATCAGTCGACAAAGCTTATCGATATGCTGTCAAAATAGAGAAGAAATATAAATAGAAGAAGCGAGAGTTTGAATTTGCAAATTCCTCATAACAGAAGTAGGGAAAAGGAGGCCCCAACCCATAGGACCAAGTACATAGCAAGAATGGACCCCCTTAAGACAACTAGTCCAAGCCGCAAACAAAGAAGGGTAATGAGAAGACAAAGAAATACATTGGGAAGTGGTGTGAATTCCATAAAATCCCATGGAATAACACTGATGAATGTCGCTCAAAGGAGTCGTTGTTGGTGGAGCTAAAATCCTTAGAGTCAGAGGCAAGTTTCGACTCTGAATCAGATCCAGACAAGGGGAAGCAGATCATCAATGCCACTTTTTCTACCACCAAGGTCCATCCAAGTGAACCAGAAAAACCATAGGAAGGTGAACACCTTTTTCACTCGCAGATGTGGGTGAAGGGTGCTCCACTGCATTTCATTGTTGATAGAAAAATTCAAAATAACTTGATCTCAACAGAGGTCATCAAGTGGTTGAACCTGCCAACGACACCACACCCACACCCCTACACCATTGGGTGGCTCCACCAAGGAAAAGATCTTCATGTCAGCCAACATTTTTTGTCTACCTTACGACATCAAGCCCTTCAAGGAAGATGTATTGTGTGATATTCCCCCATTGAAGTTTGTGATGTTATTTTAGTCCAACCATACTTGTGGAAATGACATGTTGTATATGAGTTTAGACCTCGCAGTGTTATTAGTTCTTTGGGTAGACAATTGTACAAGACACCAGAGGTAGCTCCGCCTATCGCTATTTCTTTGATCTCTGCTAAGCAATGCAGGAAGGTCATTTCCCAAATTGAGAAATTTGTCTTCTTCATAATTCACTCTCAAAGTGAATACAAGGGCGAAGCCACATCCATAGCCTTTGCATAGGGCCTCTACACGCAACAAAAGTAGGTGGACAAGATTGTGGAAGAATACAAAAACATCTTCTCCTCACCCACTGGGGTACCGTTGCACTGTCAGGTCAAGAATTCAATCGATCTAACCCCCAGTGCACCTCTACCCAGTGGGCCAGTCTATCGCCGCTCTCTGATGGAAAATAAGGAAATCAAGAGACAAATAGAAGAGTTGCTTCAAAAGGGGCACATTCAACCTAGCTCCTCACCTTGCAGAAGCCCAATTATACTCATGAAGAAGAAGGATGAGACTTGGAGACTCTGCATTGATTATATGGCCATAAACAAAATCATAGTCATGAATCGGTACCCAATTCCCTGAATTGATGAACTTCTTGACCAACTCAAGGGAGCCAAGTTTTTTAATAAGATTGACCTGAAGCCTAGTGTTGAGGGGTCTGAGATCCTATTATCTCAACAGTAGGCACCAAACCCGCCTTAGAGGCCCAATTAGACTCTGCAACGTTTGATGGTGGAATGGTTCTCGAGATCTTTCGATCTAGTTAATTTATCAATGGGCTTTACTTGGTGATCAACAAGATGTTTTTCTAAGAAAGTTCCTCCGTCAGATTAAACGTTCTCTTTTTATCTTTTATTTTATTAGATGAGTCTGGTAAAGTGAAATGTGTTGGTATAAACCAAGTGATAGAAGGGATTCTTAACTACTGAAGAAGGCCGAGCTCAGGATAACCCTCGTGCGCGAGCATGCAGACGAGGATATTCACACCTGTTACAAGCCTAGTACTAGTACATTAACTTGTTGGTATTTCAACATTGACTGAGATACAATTATCGTAAGAAAAATACGCATGTAATAAGATGATTGCAAGAAAGATAGTTTCCTTAGCTCTAACATCAATCACACATTACCACAATGATTTGCTTTCCATCATTAAGAACAAAAGAGCTGCAAAAATATTGAGACAAATAACTTATCAATAGATTCAGAAACTCTTACTCGTTACAACATCAATTACTAAAATAAAGTTGGAAATAATTCCTCAATCCAATCACATAATGCCTTTGATGAAAAACATAATTTTGTCTCTGGTCTTAAACAAGACTTCTCAATTAAGGTTGTTCAGAAATAGTTCTTTTACAATTCTCAAAAGAGGGTCTTTTCCCAAAACCATCGACCCTTTCTAAAAGGTCAATCCCCTTATTTATAAAGAATCACTAACTAAAAATAGTTGCTACAAGTTTAAGTTAAGTAAAACAAAATATCACCACTTGGCGCTCGATCTCTTTGTTCTATGGAACTCATCTCGTGGTTCTACTGGAGTGGATGACTCTTCTCATACTCTGACCACGACGAAGAGATCCTTGCATGTGTTAGCATACGGGAACCTGTGCTGGTCCATTGGGGTTGAAAGGATTTCTTTCACTTCTACTGCCCGTTCTCTGTATTTGACAATATTGGCACTCAACTACTGTAGAACTGCATGATCCTTGATCGAATGCTCCATAAACTGTTGTATTTGACTTGGTTCCATGCTTGCCACCTGTGCGATCTCCAACTCCCACATTGAGTCTTGTTCTGCATGTCGCTTGACTATGTCATGCAGGTTGACAAAGTCTTCGGGTGAGCATAATTCTGGGAGGACAATGCCTTTCATCTCCCGATTGATCTTTTCCCAGCCCTTTTTGCACTCAACCCACTTCTTCTGTATCTCCTGCTGAGGTTCCTGGGCCATACTTACCCAGTATTCGACTACTTTCCTGATCTGAGAGATGCTGCTATCCCTTAGCACTCGAATACCATGCTCCTCTGCGTCTCGGCCCTTCTGCACTACGCTAATGTAGTCAATTCGTTCTACCGCTTGGTATGATTTTTCATACCATCTCTCCACATCCTTGCAAGCTGCCAGTGCCATAAGAGTATCTTCTTGGAAATCGACTATACCTACAGTGAAAAGAAGTTGTTCGTTTGTGAACTTTGCATAAGCATCTTGGAACTCACTCTTCAGAAATACCGTGGCCTGTGTTGAGTCTTGATAGTATTTTTCCAAATGCCACAAATGATCTAACTCCTTTAGTGCAGCGACCAGTTCCTTTTCATCTCGCCTTGCTCGATCCAACGTGGCATCAATGATAGCCATCCTTGTGTCAATAATCTCATATGTCTTAGCGTGTTCTATGCTGAGCAAATTCTCCTCCGTGGTGATGAGAATCGAGCTATCCAGCATGAGCCTTCTCTTCTTGGTGATTCTCTTCATGATAGGTTTCCTCTTCCTGTCATAAGCGATCACCTGTATATCGATGACCTCATCAATAGGCTCAGGGATTTGTTGTTCTCCCTAGGTTAGAGTGTCGCCCAAGCTCTCTACAGTGTGTATTTGTTCTAGGACTGGTTCATGTACTTCTTTCATATGTTCCGATGGCTCGACCTCCGTTTGGTGTTCATTGACTGGTGAGGTATTGGCCAAAATTGAAGAATCAATGATAGGTTCAATACTTACTTGGTGATCGGCTTTTGAGGTGTCGATCTCTTGTTGTTGCACTTTCTCTTTTGTCCACCTGATCCTAGCTCATCCCTGGAGCTGTCTTTCGGGGTCCCCGACAGGTCGAGCAACTTAGTGTCTAAGACACTTTTGGCCTCATGGTCGCCCTGTGGAGGGTTTTGAACTGAAGCATAGAGACTTGGAGCAGATCTTTTCTCAAGTTCCTTCTCCTCTGTAATCAATATCAGAGTTACCAGGGAGACCTCCAAACTCTCTTCATCATCATAGATGGTTATTAGATCAAACATGGGATTTGGCACACCTGTTTCACTTGGTGTTCTTGGAACCTCATGCTGGGTTGGAATGGTCACCGATGATCTAATCTATGGTGATGGAACTCTAGGGTTTTTCAGATCGATGATTTCCTCCAGTTGTATTGAATCTGAGCCATTTGGCTCCTCTCTGATTGTGATTGGGTCGTCAAAGGGGATCCTCATCATTTCTATGATTTGAGGATCATTCTCTAGATGGTCGATGACTCTCTGGGCTCCTTCTAGTAACAACAACCCTCTCCTTTTTGCCTCTGTGGTTTCTGCTTCTCCGATTTCTTCTCTAACCCCGAGAGCTTCTTGAGATGACTGCTCTATTGTTTCGACCTGCTCATTCATGCTCATAGCTTTGAACCTAGTCATGTTTAGGTTAGCTTTCCTCCGTAATACCTCCTCTCAGTCCTGAGCGGATTCTGTAAAAATCTCATCCTCAAACTTGTCATGCACGTATGACCAATAAGACAATACTTGTGAAGCGTGTTGAAGGACTAGGCCTTTAGGGTCATGCTTGAAAAACCAGTCTGTCGGGAACCTGTATTCCAGCTGACTCAAACCCTCTTGTTCATCTTGAGCAGTGTCCTTCACTATATAAAACCCCACATTAAAATTGTAGGGTATAAATTCTCGTTTCTTGTTCTTAACCAAAGTGGCGTTATAGCCCTACAGGATAATATGATAACATATTTCTCCTACAATGAGCCGGTCTGGGATGTGAGCAGGGAGAAAATGTGGTGCTCCGGTGGCCCCGAACACCTTGATATAGGTTTTTTTTTCATCTGGATACCAGTGACCTATTTTCGAGATCATTTTCTTGGCCGCTACATACAACCTTGGGAATTCCTTTTTAAATATAAGTAAATAAATACTGACGATGAATTCATCACAAATAAGGGCGTAAGACTTTTTGTTCATGTTCTCCCATAGGATGTTGAAGTAGACATGAACATGCAGTTCTGCAATGTGCCAACTTAAATTCATACCGACGAAGACATTCCTTGCACAGATTACATCTAGCAGAGACGAGGCCATGTTAAAAGCGGGTGCTTATCCTTCTTTCAATGTCTGAGCTTGTTGTACACTGATGCTCAATTGCTTGGAGATAATTTCTCCCCAGTGGAAACTACTCCCGAAAATCACCACAGTGTATGCCAGGGGCATCCATGATTCCGAGAACTTGGAGCAGTCCTTTTTTCCGTATATTCGGCAGATTAGAGCCATCGAGTAGATATATGGCTCCGTCAGGTTCAATGTGTTGTACTAGCCATTGCTTTGGTTCGTAAATTTCTTGTCTTCCTTCCACTAGGAATCCATTAATCAGCTGGTGTCATGTAATTTATAGAACCTCACCACAAAGTCTGTGTTCAACTGCTCCTTCAGGTCCCTGATTTTGTAGTACTTTTGAACCTCTGTTGGGAGAAAAACTCTGACACATCCACCGTTCTCGTAAATGATGAGGCACTTCTGCTCGTCTGTATGATCAATTAGCCAACTCAAAATCTCAATGTAGGGTAAGACTGGAGTTCAACAGGATACCAGATGCAAGAATGACCATTGGATATTCAGGAAAACCTGGTCGTCGAGTGCCCTTACATCTGGGTTGTTGTGTGGGATACACTCCAGGTAATCTTCCTGGTTGATTCTGTTGAATGAATATCCTCACTGTGGGAGCATTATTTTTTATCCAGTGGTTGCTTCCATATTTCCAAATGTAAAAGGTTGAATGAACACCTTCTTCGTCGAGGTTTTAATGAATGGTTCCACCTTGGGAGCATATTCCAACTGCCTCGCAGTGCCGAGAGAAGACCCTTCACCAATCTTTGCCTCTTTTAATTTTGGTGCCCTCGACGAGCGTTTGGTCGTTGGCTTTCTTGGAGGCATTTTACCCTGCAGATAGAACATCGTTAGACACTGTGTAGCCGATCAAATCCTGATATATATAAAAATTATGACCGCCGAACTGATAAAATTAACACATACCTCTTCTTCACGTTAGCTTAACTCGAGTTTTTGACAGTCTGAGAATCAACACAGTCTTGAGACGCTCTCTTCGCTTCTTCGACTGCTCTGGAAATGGAAACTTGTGTGCAGAATGGATGTGTTCGATGTTGTTTTTGTGATTTAAACGAAGATGATGTTAATATTATGGTAGCTGTGAGAGGTATTTACCCACACGTGTGAATCTGACGAGAATAGAAGACTTCGGGAAGCAAGAGAAACCCTAATAAATTGGCTAAGAACCCTAGAAGCCTTGTCGGCTCAAGAAGATAATTTATACTAGGTTATTAGCCTCCAAGAGAAGAAGTCGACCATAATTAATAATAATATACTGAACAGACACATACCTAGTAGGAGAAGTCGATGCCAACAAAACTGGCAGGATTACTATAAATACAGGGCGCCAGTTCTCATTTGCAGCATCTCAGAATTGCAGTTTTCCCAGTTGGTGTGCACTGCAGTTGCAGTCTGGTGCACAGGTTTGGAGGAGGGTTGCAGGTGTAGCTGCAGCAGCAACTAGTTCTCAATATTGACTTGAATATCTCTTGGCTAGGGTTTGGACTATCTGATCATCTTTTTGTGATGCGTTATCCTTGGGGATTGATGCACTAGTCTTTGTTTGACTATCTAGCCTAGGGTTTTCTTCCGGAGGAATTCTCAGTCAAGGTTAAGGTGCTCAGAGGGAGGCTTCAGCCTATGGTTGGGTGATGAAGGTATCATCAATGGTAAAATGAGCACATCATCTTCTATATTCTAACAGGTTATGGGCCCACACCCCTTCAGTCAGCCTAAAATGCTGGAAGGAAACATAACCGCTAGATATTGAGCTCGTTGAGGTACTGCCGCTAGGGTTACTAGCAGGAGTAGTTTCCAAAAGCACTGCAGCTAGGGTTACTAGTAGAAGCAGTTGCAGAAACCCTAAACCTCTTGTCGAGGCACCTTAAGTGACGATATTGACCTAATCTCCGGATAGATCAGTGCACCCTAGCCCAACGCATCTCCTGGTACTCTTAGAAGGCCAAGACGTGAAGTTTGAATTTCTGGTCAAATCTAGGGTTTGACCAAGTCAAGCAAGCCACCATGACAAACTCTATGAATTATGAGAACAAACTGGAGACCTCTAACTCCATAGCATGGAGACAAGGATTGACCTCATCCTTGCTAAGAATAAAGTCTTGGATATTGGCCGAAGGAAAGATTAGAAGTGAGTTTGAAGAAGAGAAGGAACCGCAGAATTTTGCAACTATGGAGAAGTTCAAAGGCGTTGACATCGAGAAATGCCATGAGTATCATAGTGGATTCCATAAAGACCACGATACCCTACATCTCCCATCTTGACTCATGAAAGAAGATATGCGATGCCCTAACAAATCTCTTCTGACCGAGAACCTTTGGACAAGTTATGAGTCGAAGAATGAGCTACGTGACATGAAGAAGATGAATGGCGACATCATAACATCATACTTTGTAGGATCTCGGTAGAGATCAACTACAAGCTATTGAAGTTATGCCAGAGAAAGAATTGGTGAACCATAGTACTCAATGGTCTTCCCAAGACATGGGATACATTAGCAAGCATGAACACAAGGAAGGAATTGCAGACATTTGAAGAACTTTTGGATCTGTATACGAGAAGAATCAAGGATCAATGCAAAGAGAAACCTCAAAAGAATACGATGATCAATCCTTCACAACAAGATTCAAGAACCCCGTTGACAAAGAAAGTTCGATTCAAGAGGAAATAAAAAAGAAAGACATTTTAGAAATACAATGCTTCAATTTGTCAAAGTCACGGTCACTAGGAACCGGTGTCCCAGAGCTAAAGAAAGGAAGAGAAGCATGAAATGGAGTTCTAGAAGAAAAGGAACCTACAAGAGACAGCGGGATGGAAGAGACTTTAGCTACTACTAAAAGGTAAGCAACACTATTCTTATTTTCTGTAAATATCTTGCTTTCATGCGTCTTTGTATATCTTGTATATCTATCTCTTGGAAAACAATGTGTTCGAAGAAAGACTATCTATGGAAGAACAACAAGATAGAATGAATATCATTAGATAATACACATGAAAGGATGAAATCTAAATCCGCGTGGAAACTCTGTAAAGATAAGGCCAGATGAATCTTGAAGAGACTTAGAGTCGGACATCGAGAGAAAAGTGGAGAAAGACTTATGGCGACAACTAAGACAGAAGCGTGAACTTTGTAAGACAAAGAAAGCCAATTATATGTCCTGAGGAGACAATAAGGTCTGAGATGGAAGTATGGAATCTATCCAGGATGGGGAGCGTTATGGCCGCTCCTACATGAAGCAATGATTAGGAGGACTAATCTATATGATCCATTGAAGATGATGAAATAATATATCCATGGACAGCAACCATGAAAGAGCGATGCGATGTTCAACTCTAGCCTTGAGAAGAAGACCTCTTGAAGAAAAGCCTTAAAAGTATTCATTGTTGTCCATCGGATCCCTTATCCTATGATAGAAAGGAAGAAGTGGAATCTAGAGCATGGAATCTAGAAGAAACTCATGAACCAAAAGCTAAAGAAGAACATGAGATTCGAACAACCGGTCATTACCAAACTGATATGAAGCAATCAAGGACTTTGAAAGTTGTGATGAAGGAACAATGTATGGAAAACTTATGAATGAAACCATTGCAAGATCCAGACAAAGGTTCTTCCGGATGGAGGAGAAGACTATGATGATTACTTGTTCGATTACACGGAGACATATCTTTGCATGAGTCATTTATATCATCCATGATATCCATGATTCATGGTTCTACATGGGGCAATCGCGAAGACAATGTTCTCGAGGAGAAATTGAATAAAAGAGCATATGAAGAGAACATCCTGGGACTTTGAGGCATGCGAAAGGAAAGAGACTCACGTATGCGGATAAGAGAAGACAACTTGGGGAGAACATTCTTTGCATAGCAGAAGCATGGTGAATTTCCTATAACATCAAGATGAACTACTCGAGATTAGATCTCATGATGACAAAGAAGTGCCACATGGATATGTTCAGTTCTCAACTATGATATACTCTATTATTCCCATCTACAAGAAGCCTTCCTGATATTTCCGGACTTCTGATTACAAGCATTACACTACCCATGATGAAGTCGAGAAAGGAAAAAGTTATCGATACATATCTCCACGGATGAGCAGGATAAACATACATTTTGGTAAAAGCCTCTATCAAAGGCGAAGGACTTGCATACTCAAGCTAGATCTAGGTAAGAATAACTCTATTAACTTGAGGAGACTCTCCAAACTAGAAGAAGGTACACAAACATTTATTTTGTGATTTAAATAACTCTCAGTTAGGAGGAGCATTTATTTACAATTGAAAAATAGTCCAGATTAGATGATTCACCCCGTAGTTAGAAGTGGATTGAGATTTCTGACGGGCGGTGACTTCCCATTGTAGTTAACAATGGGAAGTCGATTCTTTGATGTATCATAGACAAATACTTACCATTATGGGGAGTGGTGCAGAGATAGTCATTCTTCTTAGCGATTACTACGGTGGTGGTCCAGAAATTAGAATGGTTTGCCTCATAGGGTAGTCATTCTTTCGAAGTTCCCAATCATGAGCAGTTTCAAAGAATGGTTAAGTTTTGGAAGTTGTGACATGCGGAATGATTTATTCCTCGAGGGTTATACATTTCTCTCCGGGTTACACTTTAGTGTCGGAAGAATGGCCCAGTTAAGTTGAATGGTCTAGTTTTAGCAATCAGGGACATGCATTTTTTAGGGAAGACTCATTCTCTCAGGGTTACACTTTGTTTGAATTAATAGGAGGAATGGCTTCGAGTGAGGAATGGTCGAACAATTATTCGAGGCACACTCATTCTCTCTAGTTTGCACTTTGTTTAGTGTGGAGGAATGGCCTAGGGTGGGGAATGGTACAAACATTTCTTAGGGAAGACTCGTTCTCTCCGGGTTACACTTTGTCTAAGATTTATTCTCTCCAGGTTGAACTTTGATTAGTGTAGGAGGTGTGGCCCAGGGTGGGGAATGTTCTGGACATTCATTCCTTAGGGCGGACTCATTCCCTCGAGGTTACACTTTGTTTAGTGTTGGAGGAATGGCCAGGATGAGGAATGGTCCAGGATCAACAATAAGGGACAGACATTTCTTAGGGCGGACTCATTCTCTCTAGGTTACACCTTGTTTAGTGTGGAGGAATGGCCTAGGGTGAGAAATGGTCGAGGCCTAGGAAATAAAAATAATCCTTCTTCCTTGGATTTGAGAATGGGGCGGATAGCCTATTGTTGATAATATTTTATATTGAGGGAGAAGACTTATTCTTCGAGATCTCAGGGGCGTGAGTGAAAGATTGAAGCGAGATGATTATGCGATATTCTATCTTGAGGCGGAACCTCTTGCAGATCTCGAGATGTAGGTGATTAGCTCAGATAATTCAATTTTATCATAACATTGTTTCTATACGGATGAAGAATCTTGTGGTAGCAAATCTTATTCTTTCAGTCCACGGGCGTGAGTGAAATATTAGCCCGGATGATACGGTTTTTATCATAACATTGTTTCTATCACCGGGATGCTCTCGGAACATTGTTTCTATGCAGGATGCTCTCAGATGTTTGTTATGAAGACTATATGACAATAGATGAGGACTACTGTGGTGAATATGTTTCACCGTATGCAACCTTACGTTGTTGATCAAGTACTTGTGTGTTACTTGATGTGGTAGTTAACCACTGGATTGTAGTTATGTACTGCTATGAATAGACACAGGTGTGTTCTATCCTTGTTCTAATTGCCTTGAAGACTATCAACAGTTTATTGGAGACAATGATCATTCAAATGNTAGTTCAGAGTTTTTACTCCTCTTGTATCACTCTATGGTGAGAGTGACTTATCCAGCATCACATCTAACTACTCAGATGAAGTATGGTTTTGAGAGATGATGCAAATGATGGTGATGGTGATGCTCATGATCTAGTCATGAAATAGTCTAGATGACTATATTGATGCTACTGGGTAAATGGTATGTTTTGTGCTCAAATCCATTACCTGTAAATACCTCTCTAGCTAGTAGGGAGTTTTAATATTATGGTAGCTATGGGAGGTATTTACCCCCACGTGTGAACCTGACGAGAATAGAAGACTCCGAGAAGTAAGAGAAACCCTAATAAGTTGGTTAAGAACCTTAGAAGCCTTGTCATCTCAAGAAGATAATTTATATTAGGTTATTAGCCTCCAAGAGAAGAAGTTAGCCAAAATTAATAATAATATACTGAACATACACATACCTAGAAGGAGAAGTCGGCCCCAACAAAACTGGAAAGATTACTATAAATACAGGGTGTCAGTTCTCATTTGCAGCATCTCAGAATTGCAGTTTTCCCAGTTGGTGCGCACTGCAGTTGCAGTCTGGTGCGCAGGTTTGGAGGAGGGTTGCAGGTGCAGCTGCAACAGTAGCTAGTTCTCAGTATTGACTTGAATATCTCTTGGCTAGGGTTTGGACTATCTGATCAGCTTTTTGTGATGCACTATCCTTGGGGATTGATGTGCTAGTCTTTGTTTGGCTATCTAGCCTAGGGTTTGCTTCCGGAGGAATTCTCAGTCAAGGTTAAGGTGCTCGGAGGGAGGCTTCGACCTATGGTTGGGTGACGAAGGTATCGTCAATGGTAAAACGAGCACATCATCTTCTATATTCTAACAGATGATACTTAGATTGTCGCACTAGTTATTCAATTCGAGATATGAGTGCGGTTCTACAAAATCTCTCGCCAAATCTTCATTATGTTTAAAATTAAATTCAATTGTAGGTTGGCGGCATGGGCGTAGGCTATAATATGGCCAATGAGCGATTTCAAATTCCTGTTTTTCAGTCAACGCACGGGGTAGAAACATATGTGGAACAAAACATTAACTTGTCTATTAAATGGCAAAATTCGATCGTATTTCATGTTGAAAACATCCCATCGTTTCGCTAATTTAATGGGTGGATCGAGAGTCAGGGATTCTATTTAAACATTGTTCATTGATATCTCCTGGAAATAACTCCGACGTCGATTCATCTTTCCGTATAGAGCTGTCGTGTCAAAGCTGACTCGTAAGTGTGACTAGGACACAGGGAAACCTAAGGTGACTCGGGACGAAACTAGACTGTACGAAATGCCTACGTGGCACTTGAAACTGGTGTCTTTGTTTAATCTTGTTATTCAGAATCGATGAATTTTCCTTAGCTAATCGTTTTAACAAAAGATCCTACCATGCCGACGCCAAAAAGTATCAAGGATCGGTGATCGACGACAAGCTTAACCAAGTGCTCCTTGATTAACCCCCTCGAAATTCCCCGATGCCGAAAGTGCATCGGGGATCGACGATTGATGATGTGTCAATGCGGAAATTTTCAATGATTTAACCCTTTGAGATTTCATCGACCCCGAACAAAGGCATCCGTCATCGGATATTGAGGGTTTGTCATAGCTCATGTCAATGTTTATCCCTCTCATATTTCGCTAACGCCGATGGGAATCAAATAACTTCTGAATCTTCTTGGTGAATAACTAACGCAAACTTACTCCACCTTTTACCGATTCCAATGATACATTGACGATCAACGATTATGGTTACTATGTGGTCATTTTACCTGCTTGTATTTTGTCGACGCCAAACATAAGCGCGCTAGTAACAACGTTAGCTGCAGATTCTTAGTTAGAATGCCAAGTTATTTTAGACATAAGGTTTCATATTAACAGGTTCAAACAAATCCGATTTGATCGATAAGAGACATGAAAACAAAATAATCAATCCCTCCACGGTGGAATCAATTCATACATCAAAACAAAAGAAAAAAAGTGGTACCCAAAAGAGACCAAATTTCATGAAATATTTTAGGGTGTGTTGAGCGCTCAATAAATGGCGATTCTCTAGGTGAAAGAAGAATCTATGTTCCTTCCTTCGGGCTTGGCAGGTGTAGAAGCTGGTTCAAAAATTAACTGGCTTCGATTTTATCAGAGTGTTTCTTATCCATGCATGTACAATTCCCCCGGTTCATGAATTCGTGTCCACCTATGGAGTTTAACCCTTATCCCATCTTTGTTCCTCTTGACCGTGACCCATGCCCCTTTTTGACAAAATCTGGGTAACACATTCACTGGCTCGAGGCTGTTTTAGTTATCATTATTCACTCGCTACAATGTTGCTCCACTTCCAGCGAGTGTCCATAGCCCCAACGGAGTCACCTCGACGTCACAGACCTTGCTCCACTGCTAGTGAGTGTCCATAGCCCCGACGAAGTTATCTACTTATCCTCTCTTACTTTGCACTCATTTAATATAATTGATTTATTTGTGGCAGGGATGCCCTGAGCGAGTGGGAGAGGAGGACATCTATTATCTGCAAGATGAAATGATTAATGCGAAATTCCTCCTAGCTCCGTCTAGAGGTACATGTGGTCCTTTACAACTTGCCATATTTCCCTTTGAACTTTACCAGACCACCAGGCAGACACTTCATCACTCACTAAGGTCGTTTGTTTACAAAGACAAGATATAGAAATCTTTTAAGAAAAATGCAATTGGCCAGTGTTTCTTATGTTGCACATAAGCATGAGTTAGGAGTAGAGTTTGCTACACCATATTGATTTGGGTCAACCAATGCTTTGCAGAACACAATTTTATTACAAGAAAATACCAAACAAAACAAAAGACATGAATAAAAGGACTCTGCAATCAGTCTACCTTACACCTACACACTTATCCTAATAATAAAATAACATGAAAATACACACACACAATTTTTTTTTAACAAAAATATTGTTTTAGGGCTTGGCCATTCA
Source organism: Picea sitchensis (assembly GCA_010110895.2). Taxonomy (NCBI): domain Eukaryota; kingdom Viridiplantae; phylum Streptophyta; class Pinopsida; order Pinales; family Pinaceae; genus Picea; species Picea sitchensis. The sequence goes on along the minus strand of SNQJ01S0079498.1, from coordinate 16,577 downwards.
CCGGGAGGGCGTTGGGTCCCCTCCTCAGATTTTGCAACCGATATGTGCCTGCCCCAATTTTCTCGGATACCTGAAAAGGTCTGAGCCATGGATTCTGGAACTTCGAATGTTTTCCCTTAGGTTCATTTGCTCTATCCCATTTCAAGACTAAGTCTCCTACTTCAAAATTCTTCTCTTTGGCCTTATGCTTGTCAAACCATCTTTTAACTATTTGCCGATGAGTGATGAACTTCAATTTTTCTTTCTCCCTTTCCTCTTCCAGCATGAGAAAAGTATCAATTCTTTGGTGAATAATTGATGAGGGATGTCCTCTTGAACCCCGAGCAAGCTGAAGTGATGGAAGATATGACCCATTAGGGAGAATGGCTTCTTGACTGTATACCAGAAAGTATGGGGAGTTCCCTATAGCTTCCTTGGGTGTTACTCTGTCTGCCCATAGCGATCTATGCCAATTCCTCTAATTGTCTGCAAATGTTTTCTTCAAGATCCTCACTAGGTTCTTATTGGTTGATTCTGCCACTTCGTTCCCTTGTGCATAGTAGTTTGCAGAGTATCTTATTATGATTCCTTTATCTAGAGCGAACTTTGTCAATAGAGTAGAAGAAAAATAAACAACATTATCAAACACAAGAACGGAAGGCATCCCAAACCTCGTGATCAACTGTCGTTCTATGAATTGGATTACAACCTTTTCATTCACATGAGTCAGAGGGACGACCTCTGCCCATTTCATAAAATAGTCCGTAGCAGTCAGTATATATTTATGTTGTTTTGAAGAACTCGGGGTAATATCCCCTATGACACCTAACCCCCATTTCTCAAATGGTCTGGATATGGTCACTGGTTGGAGTGGGACAACTGCTCTCTTTTCTTTCCCCATGCTCATTTGACAAGTTTTACATTTTCTGGCATATGTATGAGCGTCCCTAAATAGAGTAGTCCAGTAATAGCCGACTCTTAATATTTTGTGAGCAGTGGTATTCCCTGCAAAGTGTCCACCTGCAGGACCATCATGGAGCTCCCTCAGAACCTTTTCTGCATCTTCACGTTCGAGACATCTCAAGAGTACCCCATCATAATTTACGTGGAAAATTACTAAATTTATGAGGCGATATTGTGCAGATTTTAGTCTGAGAGCTCTCCTTTCCTTATGGTTTAGGTTTTTCTGGGCAAGTCCCATGATGAAGGAGGTAATTTTTTTTTCCATACCAAGACTCTTGCCCCAGGGGAATGTATAGAGCTTCACTACACCATAATGTTAATTAATTTTCCCAGCCGAGGTCTTCATTTATTCGGTCTTGGGCTTCTGCAACCAGTTTACACAATCCTTGTCCCTTAACTAATTTGGTAGGTTTTATATCTAGATCAAATTATTGGACAACTGCCATCCAATTTCCTTTTCTCTCCCCCATTTCTTGTTGAGTGAATAGGGATCAGACTGCGAGATGAGGCATGATGACTTTGGTGTGATTTTTTAGGATGTAAGATCTGAAATGTTTTACTGTTTTGTACACCTCATAAACTTGTTTGTCTATAGCAGGGTAGTTTAATTCGACTCCTTGGAGGTTAGTGCTCATGAATGATTCCGATGCCTCATTGTTATCATCATCCTTCTTGGTCAAAACTGCAACTAAGGAATGGTCGGAGGCGAAAGTATAGAAGAAAAAATATTTACTAAAGTCGGGACTTCGCAGCACCAGAGCTTGAGATATTGCAGTCTTGATATTGTTGAAAGCGTCTTTTCGCTCATCATCCCGCTTAAAATCAACATCCTTGCGAATCATTTTTTGTAAGGGCTTGATAGTTTCAGTGAAATCGGGCGTGAACTTCCTCACAAAATTGATTTTCCCAAAGAAGGATTGCATAGCCTTTTTGTTGTGGGGTAAGGGTAGCTAAGCTATTGCCTTAATTCATTCTTGATCTATGAAAATTCATGTTTGAGACATAATACGACCTAGTAATTTCCCTTCCTCGTCACTAAAGATAGTTTTCTTAGGGTTTAAAGATATTTCATATTTCCTACACCTTTTGAAAATCTGGGTTAGATGTTGGATGTGATATTTTATGTTCTTTGAATACACAATCACGTCGTCCAAGTATACTACTACACATATGTTAATCAATCCCCGAAAAACTACGTCCATGGCCCCTTGGAAGGTTGCTCCTGCATTAATCAACCCAAAGGGCATGTGTTTATAAGCAAAATTTCCCCACTAGGTTCGAAAGGTAGTTTTCAATCAGTCTTCTTCTGAAACTAGAACCTGGTTGTAACCTGAAAAACCATCTAGAAGGGCGAAAATTTCAGAGCTAGACATGATCTCCAAGAGTTGTTCCATTGGTGGGGCTGGGTAGTTATCCTTTTTTGATGCTCTGTTAAGGTTTCTGAAATCTACACACAGACGGATCTCCCCATACTTTTTTGTGATAGGAACCAAATTTGCTACCAAGGCAAAGTGTCTAACCTGGAAGACAATATTAGCATCTAGTAATTTCTTCAACTCTTGATATATGAGGGGTTCCAAAGATGGATGATACTTCCTAAGATTTTGTTGGAAGGGTTTTACTCCGGATTTTAATGAGATTGTGTGTTGAATAATACGAGTGTCATAAGTTTTAAATTCTCAGTAGGATCATGCAAAAACATCTTGATATTCTCTAAAAAGTTTGAGATAAGCTTTCCTTTCTTCTTTAGACATTGTTTTATCTAAATTTATATTCTTAGGGTTTTCCGGGGTTCCTAGATTTATAGTCTCGTATATGGGACACAAACTCCCTTTCTTTGTGTTCATTGACCCTTTAAATCTTTCCCTCAAGTCAAAAAGGTTCTCCAAATTGGCTACTCCTTTCGGTATCGTGTGAAACCTTGGTTTGTTACTAGAGTGATCCATTTTGCCTCTTTGTTCGTGGAAATCAGTTTCTGCTAGTTTCTCTTGGAACACTTCATCATCAATAGCTAGATCTTTAAAAGTTTATTGGTTGGTTAGAAAATATACAATCTGTTCATCTCCTTCAAAAACCTTCCAATTAGAAATATTGTTGGGTACCAATGGTTTGTAGAGTAGTTCCACAGTGAACCTGGAGGCTTCATAGTCTTCTAAAGGGGATAGCCTTGAGGTTGCAGTAGCTAGGGAATCAACTAGAGTATTCTTTGTCCTGGGAACCACAATAATATTAAAGGCCTCATAATGTTCTATTGGCCTATGCACCTCTTGTTGATAATTCCTCAAGTGGGGTGAGTTGCAATGTATAGTATTCTTTATTTGCCTGATGATAATTTCAAAGTCCCAAAAAACCTTTAGTTTTTTAATGTTTAAGTCTATGGCTTTCTTCAGTCCTTGCACTAGAGCTTCATACTCAACAATGTTATTGGTGCCTTCAAATTCTAGTCTGCAGGATAGAAAACTTCGCTTCCCCTTTGGGTCAATGAGGATACATCATGCTCCTGATCCTTCTTGTGATTTAGACCCATAAAAGTATAACGTCCAAACTTGTGAGCGGAATTTATCAACTTCTTCATGCCTAGTTATTTCTTCATCTTCATATACCTTGTCTGCAGTTTCCAACAGAGGTTATTGGCAAAAAAGGCTTTCTTCTGCCGCTGCCGGTAGATTCACTTGAAATTCCATTTCAGATTTTTGAGTGAGAGGTACATCAGATGAGAGAGGAGTGAAATTGCCGAAGGTTTCTAAATTGTGACAATATGTTTGAGACACATTTCCCTATCGATCCTAATCATGTTGGCATGTCCCTTTAATGGAAACCAGAGGTGAGCCCAGTCCGTGCTAAAGTATCCATTCAATTTCTCGGACCAATATTGGCTAAGTAGCAGTCCATAAGCTTCTGGTATATCTACTACAATGATGTTGATTACTTGAACAAATTTTGGGTGTGTAGGCATTCTGATTATGACATCCTTAAGTTCCCCAATAACTTTTACCTGAGTTTTGTCTAGTTGTATAACGTGTTTATCACTTTTGAGCGGAACTACATTTAATTTCTTGCAGATAGATAATGACATGACATTGGAGGATGACCCTGAATCGACTAAACAATAATGGAGGTTCCTGTTGAAGACTTCAAACGTTAAAAGGAAAGGTGGGACAAAAGACTTTCCTTTTTTATCTATAGAGAAAGCATTCACATTTGGTTTATTCTTTAGATATGTGGGAGATGGGACCTCACCTAGGTCAGTGCTTGTTACAGGGGCTTCTATTGACTTTATGGCCTATAACAAAAAGTCCTTTTGCTGGGGAATTCTACGCATGTCCATGACCGACACATTAGCCTTCAACTTTTTTAAGTCTTCGACTATGTTGTAGTCTAGCTTGGGTGACTCCCGTGTATGTATGTTTATAGGATTTCTTTGGGAGACAAAAGGTGCTTTCGAGTGATTGACTGTTTTTTTTCCTCTCGAAGATTGGACAATGGTAAGGTCATTTGAGACCGGTTGACCCTTACTTTGTGTTTGCACAACCAAAACCTCAACAGGTGGTTCTTGAACCTCAAATACATCATCAGAAGGCATCGACAAGTCAGGATCCCATAACAACATGGTTGTTTCTTCTGACGGCTCAACTTCCTCCTGATCGACGATGTTCACCGCTGAGCCACTTGATTGTTCGGTAAGGGAAACTTCGTCTAGGAACTGATTGGCCATTAAATTCGTAGCGTGTACCCATTGGGGACACTCTCTTCCAAAATATTTCTCTTGATGATACATACAAAAATAATCAGATGCTACATTACCCAGGTCGATGTTTAAGTTGGTTGGGGGAGGTTCAATCACTTTGAAATGCGGGTTTCTCTTAAAAAAGTGTTTATAGGGACTTTGACCTTGATTTCCTTCCCCAACACTTCTTTTCATGTCTATGATTTCATTTGATAGTTTCTTTATCATCCGTTGTAGGTCTTCTATGTCCTCGCTTCCCTTTTCGGGACCTTGTTCTGTTTGTTTTCCCGGGGGTCTAGTCAACAACAGTCCTCTCCTTGGTGGATGATGAACTTCCTTCTTAACTAGTGAGACCTGGCCCTCTTTGCATCCCTTCATTTGGAATTCAATCGTTTTGGATTCCTTGAAATTTTTAGCTAGATTATGTTTGGTAGCCCTTTTCACAAACATGGAAATAGAAGCAGGGAGAGCATTAGCATATACCTCAATTTGCAACTCTTGAGTAGGTTTAGCTTCGGGTTGAAATTTGTTCAGCATAGTGGTAAACCATTGATTGAAGTCTTTAACCTTCTCTTTTGAACTCATGGTGGCGACGAAGAGTTCAGCCATTAAAGCTCCTGTGGTGGTGTCTTCTGCAAACTTGTCTAAGAAATCTTTTTGAAACTTTTTCCAACTAGTTATGGACCCCACATGCAAGTTAAAATACCAAGTCAAGGTTGAATTCTCAAAGGTATAGGGAAAAATCTATACTACATCCTCATGTTGTATATTCACCAGTCTTATAGCTAGTATGAAATTTTTAATATGATCTTCAGGCAATCCGGAGGGTTCAAGGTCGAATTTGGGAAGTAATTTTTCTAGATGTCAGATGTCAAGGGAGGTTATGTACCCGTCTTGGGATTGCCAGAGCATCTCTGGCCAACTAAGGTTGATTATTTGGAGGTGGGTTTTCCATTTCTTCGATATTATCGTTACTATCCTCCATGTTGTCTGATTCTGAAATTGAGTAATCCGAGTTAAACCCTTCCTCGTCAGATTCAAAATCGTCCGGTTCAGAGTAGTTACCAGCTAGTGTTTCATGGATGAGATTAAGGGGTTGTTCGATCTCAGTGAGGGAAAAATCTATCAGGTTTTCTACTATGTGAATAAAAACCTAGTCGTGGGTATCGACCACTGCTCTGCTTACTTGTTTTCTACGAGGAAGTAACGTGGCTAAGGATAACGATCCAATTTTCTGAGCGTAATCTCTTGTGATTCTTCTGAATTGGTTCAACTTCTTGTGGGGAAGAGCGTAAGGTATTTTAGGGAATAGGTTTTCTTCCTTGTGCTGGGATGAGTTACTCATTTCGAGAGTACTCTTTGTATGTGGGATGTCTTGAGAATGACTAGCCATGGATGTGGGCTGTTTTGACTCTATAGACTATGCAAGATATTATATCAAAAATATTGTTTGCCTTTCATTCATTCAAACCTTCCTTCTAGCGCCGATTCTGTTGAGGGGTCCGCGATCCCTTTATCTCAACAGTAGGAACCAAACCCGCCTTAGAGGCCCAATTAGCCTCTGCAACGTTTGATCTAGCTAATTTATCGATGGGATTTACTTGGTGATTGACAAGATGTCTTTCTATCAAAGTTCCTCCTTCAGATTAAACATTCTATTTTTATCTTTTCTTTTATTAGATGAGTCTGGTAAAGTGAAATGTGTTGGTATAAACCAACTGATAGAAGGGATTCTTAACTACTAAAGAAGGTTGAGCTTGAGATAACCCTCGTGCTCGAGCATGCAGACAAAGATATTCATACCTGTTACAAGCCTAGTACTAGTACATTAACTTGTTGGTATTTCAACATTGACCGAGATACAATTATCGTAAGAAAAATATGCATGTAATAAGATCATTGCAAGAAAAACAGTTTCCTTAGCTCTAACATCAATCACATATTACCACAACGATTTTCTTTCCATCATTAAGAACAAAAGAACTGCAAAAATATTGAGACATATAGCTTATCAAGAGATTCAAAAACTCTTACTTGTTACAACATCAATTACTAAAATAAAGTTGGAAGTAATGGTTAAGAACATGTGTTTCCTCTGAAGAGGTCACAAGTTCAAATCCAGAGGGGGGTAGGGTATGTATACCTCCGTAGACTTTACCAGTCAAGTCACTAGGCGGAGGGGGGTCCCTTGTCCCACAAACAAGGGGGTCTCATACACCAATTTGGTGTGGATTGGCCGTGACCTTAAAAACATATTATTATTATTATTATTAATTCCTCCTCAATCCAATCACATAACGCCTTTGATGAAAAATAGAATTTTGTCTCTGGTCCTAAACATGACTTCTCAATTAAGGTTGTTTAGAAATAGTTCTTTTACAATTCTCAAAAGATGGTCTTTTCCCAAAACCATCGACCCTTTCTAAAAGGTCAATCCCCTTATTTACAAAGAATCACTAACTAAAAATAGTTGCTACAATTTTAAATTAAGTAAAAAAAAATATCGCTACATGGCGCTCAATCTCTTTGTTCTCTGGAACTCATCTTGTGGTTCTACCGGAGTGGATGACTCTTCTCATACTCTGACCACTTGATGAAGAGATCCTCGCATGTAATAGCATACGGGAACCTGTGCTGGTCCATCGGGGATGAAATGATTTCTTTCACTTCTACTGTATGTTCTTTGTATTTGACGATCTTGGCACTCAATTGCTACAGAACTACACGAGCCTTGATCAAATGCTCCATAAACTGTTGTATTTGACCTGGTTCCATGCTTGCCACCTTTGCGATCTCCAATGCCCACGCCGAGTCTTGTTTTTCCTGTCGCTTGACTATGTCATGCAGGTCGACGAAGTCTTCGAGTGAGTCGAATTCTGGGAGGCCAATGCCTTTCATCTCTCGATTGATCGTTTCTCAGCCCTTTTCGCACTCAAACCACTTCTTCTGTATCTCTTGCTGAGGTTCCTGGGCCATACTTACCCAGTATTCGACTGCTTTCCTGATCCGAGAGATGCTGCTATCCCTTAGCACTCGAATACCATACTCCTCTGCGTCTCGGTCCTTCTGCACTGCGTTGATGTAGTTAATTCGTTCTACCGCTTGGTATGCTTTTTCATACCATCTGTCCACGTCCTTGCAGGTTTCCAGTGCCATAAGGGTATCTTCTTGGAAATCAGCTATAACTGTAGTGAAAAGATGTCATTTGTTTGTGAACTTTGCATAAACATCTTGGAACTCACTCTTCAGAAACACCGTGGCCTGTGTTGAGTCTTGATAGTATTTTTCCAAATGGCGTAGATGATCTAACTCCTTTAGTGCAGCGGCCAGTTCCTTTTCATCTCTTCTTTCTCGATCCAACGTGGCCTTAATGATAGCCATCCCTGCACGGATAAGCTCAGATGTCTTGGAGTGTTCTATGTTGAGCAACTTCTCCTTCGTGGTGATGAAAATCAAGCTATCCAGCGTGAGCCTTCTCTTCTTGGCGGTCCTCTTCATGATAACTTTCCTCTTCCTATCATAAGCGATCGCCTGTATATCAACAACCTCATCAACAGGATCAGGAATTTGTTGTTATCCCCAGGTTAGAGTGTCGCCCAAGCTCCCTGTAGTGTGTATTTGTTCTAGGACTGGTTCCTGTACTTATTTCATATGTTCCGATGACTCGACCTTCGTCTGGTGTTCATCGACTAGTGAGGTATTGGCCAAAATTTAAGAATCAGTGATAGGTTCAGTACTTACTTGGTGATCGGATGTTGAGGCTCCTATCTCTTACTTTTGCACTTCCTCTTTTTGTCCACCCGATCCTAGCTCATCCCTGGAGTTGTCTTTTGGGGTCCTCGACAGGTCGAGCAACTCAGTGTCTAAGACACTTTCGACCTCATGGTCGCCCTGCGGAGGGTTTTGAACTGAAGCATCGAGACTTGGAGCAGATATTTTATCAGGTTCCTTCTCCTCTGTAATCGGTATCGGAGTTACCAGGGAGCCTCCCAACTCTCTTCATCGTCATAGATGGTTATTAGATCAAACAAGGGATTTGGCACACCTATTTCACTTGGAGTTCTTGGAACCTCATGCTGGGTTAGAATGGTCACCGATGATCTAATCTATGGTGATCAAACCCTGGGTTTTTCTAGACCGGTGATTTCCTCCAGTTGTATTGACTCTGATCCATTTGGCTCCTCTCTGATTGTGATTGGGTCGTCCGAGGGGATCCTCATCATTTCTATGATTTGAGGATCATTCTCTAGCTGGTCGATGACTCTCTGGGTTCCTTCTAGTAACATCAACCCTCTCCTTTGTGCCTCTGTGGTTTCTGCTGCTTTGATTTCTTCTCTAACTCTGAGAGCTTCTTGAGCTGACTGCTCTATTGTTTTGACCTGCTCATCCATGCTCATAGCTTTGAACTTGGTCACGTTCAGGTTATCTTTCCTCTGTAATACCTCCTCCTAGTCCTGAGCGCATTCTGTAAAAATCTCATCCTCAAACTTGTCATGCGCGTATGGCCAACATGATGATACTTGTGAAGCGTGTTGGAGGACTAGGCCTTTAAGGTCATGCTTGCGAAACTAGCCTGTCGGGAACCTGTATTCCAGCTGACTCAAACCCTCTTGTTTAGCTTGAGGAGTGTCCTTCACTATATAAAATCCCACATGGAAACCGTAGGGTATAAATGCTCGTTTCTTTTCCTTAACCAAAGTGGTGTTGTAGCCCTGCAGGATAGTCTGATAACAAATTTCTCCTATGATGAGCCAGTCTGAGACGTGAGTAGGGAGAAAATGTGGTGCTTTGGTGGCCCTGAACACCTTGATATAGGTTGTGTGTTCATTTGGATACCATTGGCCTACTTTCAAGATCGTTTTCTTGGTCGCTAAAAACAGCCTTGGGCATTCCTTTTTAAATATAATGAAATAAATCCTAGCGATGAATTCATCGCAAATAAGGACGTAAGACTTTTTGTCCTTGTTCTCCCATAGGATGCTAAAGTAGACATGAACAAACAATTCTGCAATGTGCCATTTTAAGTTCATATCGACGAAGACATTCCTCGTGCAGATTACATCTAGCAGATACGAGGGCATGTGAAAAGCGAGTGCTTCTCCCTCTTTCGACATTTGAGCCTATTGTACACTGATGCTCAATTGCTTGGAGATAATTGCTCCCCAGTTGAAACTACTCCCAGAAATCGCCACAGTGTATGCCAGGGGCATCCATGCTTCCAAGAACTTGGAGCAGTCCTTTTCTCAGTATAGTTGGCAAATTAGAGCCATCAAGTAGATATATGGCTCCCTTAGGTTCATTGTCCCGTACTAGCCATTGCTCCATTTCATAAATTTCTTGTCTTCCTTCCACCAGGAAGCCATTAATCGACTAGTGTCATGTAATTCATAGAACCTCACCACGAAGTCTATGTTCAACCGCTCCTTCGGGTCCCTGATTTTGTAGTACTTCTGAACCTCTGTTGGGAGAAAAACTCTGACACATCCACCGTTCTCGTCATTGATGAGGCACTTCTGTGCGTGTGTATGACAATTAGCCAACTCAAAATCTCAATGCAGGGAAAGATTGGAGTTCGATAGGCTACTAGATGCAGACATGACCGTCGGATATTCGGGAAAACCAGGTCGTCAAGCACCCTTACATCCGAGCCGTTGTGTGGGATACACTGCGGGTAATCTTCGCGGTTGATTTTGTTGAATAAATCTCCCCATTGTGGGAGCATTATTTTTGATCCAGTGGTTGCTTCCGTATTGCCAAACGCGGCGGGAGGTTGAATGAACACCTTCTTCGTCGAGGTTTTAATGACTGGTTCCACCTTGGGATCATATTCCAACTGCCTCGCAGTGCCGAGAGAAGACCCTTCACTAATCTCTGCCTCTTTTAATTTTGGTGCCCTCGGCAAGCGTCTGGTCGTTGGATTTCTTGGAGGAATTTTACCCTGTAGATAGAACATTGTTAGACATTGTGTAGCCGATCGAATGGTAATATATATATATATATATAAATTATGACCACTGAACTGATAAAATTAACACATACCTCTTCTTCACGTTAGCTTGACCTGGGTTTTTGACAGTCTGAGAATCAACGCAGTCTTGAGACGCTCTCTTCGCTTCTTCGGTTGCTCTGGAAATGGAAATTTGTGTGCAGAAGGGAGGTGTTCAAAGTTGTTTTCGTGATTTAAACAAAGATGATACTTCCCTTGTCACATTAGTTATTCAATTCGGGATAGGAGTGTAGATCTACAAAATTTGCCGCTAGACCTTCAACATGTTTAAAATTAAATTCAATCATAGGTTGGTGGCACGGGCACAGGCTATTATATGGTCTATCGACGATTTCAAATTCTTGTTGTTCAGTCAGTGCACAGGGTAACAACATATGTGGAATGAAACATTAATTGGCCTATTAAATGGCAGAATCCGATCATAGCTCGTGCTGAAAACATCCCATCGTTTCGCTGATTTAACGGGTGGATTGGGAGTTAGGGCTTCTCTTTAAACATTGTTCGTTGATATCTCCTAGCAAAAACTCCGACGTCGATTGATCTTTCCGTACAGAGATGTCATGGCAAAGCTGACTAGGACACAGGGAAACCTAAGGTGACTCGGGACGAAACTAGACTGTATGAAATGCCTACACGACAAAGACACGTGGCACTTTAAACCCACGTCTTCATTTAATAATGTTATTCAGAATCATAGGATTTTCCTTAGCTAATCGTTTTAACAACAGATCCTACCCTGTTGATGTCGAAAAGTATCAAGGATCGACGATTGATGATAAGCTTAACCAAGTGCTCCCGGATTAACCCCCTCAAAATTTGCCGATGCCGAAAGTTCATCGGGGATCGACGATCGACGATGTTTCAATGCATAAATTTTCAATGATTTAACCCTTTGATATTTCACCAACCTCGAACAAATGCATCCGTCATCGACTATCGAGGGTTTCTCATGACTCATGTCAATGTTTAGCCCTCTCGTATTTTGCTAACGCTGACGGGAATCAACTAACTTCTGAATATTCTTGGCGAATAACTAACGCAAACTTACTCTACCTTTTAACAATGCCGATGGTACATTGGTGATCGACGATTATGGTTACTGTGTGGTCATTTTACCTTCTTGGATTTTGCCGACGCCGAACATAAGCGTGCTAGTAACAACGTTAGCTGCAGATTCTTAGTTAGAATGCCAAGTTCTTTTAGACATAAGGTTTCATATCAACAGATTCAAACAAATCTGATTTGATCAATAAGAGACATGAAAACAAAACAAGCAATCGCTCCATAGTGGACTCAATTCATACAACAAAACAAAAGAAAACAAGTGGTACCCAAAAGAGACAAAATTTCATGAAAGGTTTTAGGGTGTGTTGAGCGCTCAACACCTGGTTACCACAAGGTCCCAATAGAATAGATTGATGTGTGGAAGATTGCTTTCAAGTCCAAAGAAGGTCTTTTCGAATGGCTAGTAATGCCCTTTGGTTTGACAAATGCTCCATCAATTTTCATGAGATTGATTGACGATATATTGTGACCTTTCATCAATTCTTTTGTGGTGTTATATCTGGATGTTATCCTCATATTTAACAAGAATTGGGCAGAACAATTGCAACATATTCAACACGTCCTTCACACTCTATGACAACACAAGATATATGATAACTTGGAAAAATGTTCCTTCGGCATGAACATGGTCCAATACCTAGGCTACATTGTTGATGAGCATGGTGTGCATGTGGATCTAGCCAAGATCCAAGTCATTCGTGACTAGCCAGCCTTGACCACACTAACCAAGCTTCAAAGTTTCTAAGGACTTGCCAACTTCTATCGCAGGTTCGTGTTGGGATTCTCCCATATTGCATGGGTCCTTATCCAAGTGACCAAGGGTGGTGTAAAGGAAAAGTTCGTGTGGGGAAGTAATAACAACAAGCATTCGATGATTTGAAAAAACACTTGTGCTCAACTCCATTACTCTCCTTACACGATCTGCGAAAACATTTTTAGATTGAGATCGATGTCTCAGACTATGTCGTGGGTGCAATTCTCACTCAACACGATCATCCAGTGGTATATCATAGTGAGACACTATCAGATGTCGTCCGTAAGTACCCCACATATGACAAAGAAATATCGTCCGTAAGTACCCCACATATGACAAAGAAATATATTCCATTGTGAAAGACTAACGACAATGGAAACGCTACATTCTTGGGAAGGAGACAATCATCCACACTGATCACAATCCTCTGCAGTTCATGCAAACAAAAGGAAAATTGCCGAACGACTGCCATCAAAAGTGGTCCACATACTTGTAGCAATTCCATCTCAACAACAAATATAAGACAAGGAGCACCAATCGTGTTGTTAACTTCCTTCGTCGACATCCAGTTGCATCCTTAACCACAGTGCTCCACTCCTGTGGCCATGAGGCATCCGAGTGGCCCCTACTCTACATGAGTGATCCTGACTTTTCCACCACTTACCAGATGTTGGGCACATGTGTGAATGTCACTAACTTTCATCTTTGGGATGAACTATTATGCCATTTGGGACACCTCTGTTTTCCTTCAAGTGAGCATGCAAAGCTGAATTGGAAAGCTTACTACTGTCAGATTACATGACATTTTGGCATGGAAAAGACCGTGGTAGTACTACAAAAGCATTTCTATTGGCCGAAATTGCACCAAGACGTCAACAAGTATATCAGGTCCTGCAATTCCTGCGCCATTTCCAAACCAACCACTAAGAAGCAAGGCCTGTACACCCGTTTTCCTACTCTCGATAGGCCATGGGAATCCATCTTGATGAACTACATGTCGGGCCTTCCTTCAACCAAATAGGGAAATGGCTATGTTTTTGTGGTGGTTTATCGGTTTTCTAAGATGGCCATCCTAATAACCTGCAAGAAGAATATAACAACGGAGGCCACTACCAAGCTCTTCTTCGAACGAGTATGGGTACACTTCGGAATACCACAAACCATCATGTTAGATCGGGACAATAGGTTCCTAAGCACATTCTGGTCCATCCTCATGTCACTGTTGGACACCAAGCTCACCAAATCCACCGCTTCCACCCCAAAACTAATGGCGAGACATAGGTCATCAACATAATGATCGTGCATACCTTGTGCATGTACGACTCCAAACATCCACACACATGGGATGAGAGTCTCACTTATGTTCAACACAGCTACAACATAGCCCTTCATAGCTTGATTGACCATAGTCCCTTTCAGGTGGGGTTGGGATTTTAGCCATTGGGTCCCATCTATGTCGTGTTGCCCCTTGCATCCACACAGGAAGAATCATCCCATGCTCAATACGACAACAAGTCCATGATATTTTACAGAAAACCAATGTTAAGTACAAACAACCCCATGATCAACACTGGGTGCCGCACAAGTTTCAGGTGGGAGACAATGTCTAGTTGCATTTGCAGAAAGAGTGCCTTACAGGACCCCATCGGAATATTCATCCACTTCACTATGGACCTTTGATCCAAGATCTTTTCATCGATGACTTATTAAAATAATTACATTAAAGAGTGTAAATGAAAGCTTATGTTCAACGTCATTAAAGAGGACATAATTATGGAGAAAATAGGAGAAGAAGAGAAAGAACCCAAGACATGATAACAAATTTCATCCCAAGAATGGATTACATCTCTGGGTCTGCTTCGAAGTGGAGAGGATTTATATTATTCTCAACAAAAATTGGCAACAATTACATGGCTATACCTCCAAAACTGAAAATGGCCTACATATCATATACTCTTATGAAAAATCTGAATACACCAGTGAATTCGTGGCGAGTAGTGCAAAATTGATTATCAATTCCTCTCAATCCAACATCATCACCTCCAGACCCCTGCTAGGCTCTCTGCCTAGAAATACGTGCATTCAGACTGCACTTAATGCTCCTCCGTACATCAAAATTCGTGTTGTACAGACCAATGGCATCGGACCCTCGAGCATTGCGAAAGAATGGGTTTAAATTAAAATTTGTGGGCGGATTTTACAACACGTGTTGTTGGCCTACTTGATTGGCAATGGTTAAATAAAGTTTGTTTGTTGGGGAGTTTGGGGGCTCAAACCCCACAAACCCCCCTTTTAGTCCATTCGTTATAACCAATGTATATCATATATATATATATATATAACCATTGTAATATAGTGTAGCGACTATATAAAATAACCCAACAACTTTTAAAAACCTGCCAATTTACGATGTGATCGTTGCATGGATGTCCAACTTGTCATAACAATTTCATGGTGTGAGATCCGACCGGATCTCACGGAGTATGGTCGTCGAAAGTGGTACTAACTGTCGGGATACGACCATCGAATTTTATGGATGCCGTCGTGTGGTGCTAATCGGTCGCCGATTTATATGGGTCATTGGATCGCTGACCGACGATTGTTTTTTATATATTTTTCTGAATTTCATTGCCCAACCCTCATTGGGAGTTTCTAGGGTGCCACGTGGTGCCCAAGGATTGAGCCACGTGGCACCCTGCTACTCACTTAATTGGTCCAGTCAACAGCTGATGTAAGCAACCATGTGTCCTTCTCTAAGGAGGCCACGTGGCAACCTCTGGGTGGTGCCACGTGGTAGCCTCTGGGTGGTTCCACATGGCATCACCTGGGGGTGCCACGTGGAACTCACCAATTGGCCCAAGTGGCCACCAAAAATGCCCAATCAACATGCCACGTGGTATCCTGTAGTGCTACCATGTGTCATGATGATGTCACCCTGTACAGATGAGGATGACGCCATATGTACGAATGATTCCATCAACATTGACTTTTGACTGAGTTGATCGCAACTTTGATCGTCCATAACTTCTTCGTTCATACTCCATTTGAGGTGTCGTTTGCACCATTAGAAATCTTGCGATGAGCTCTTTGACTTGGCATTGTTTTTGTTGATATTTGAGTACTTTGATTTCTTTCCCTTTTCGATCCTCCTGGATTATTCCTCCCCACTAAGAAGCTTTTGGGCCTCCAAAATCCTCATCAGACAACTAGCAGGTAAGGGAATTGCTCCCTCACTTTCTCTTTCTCGATCCACTATGCTTTACTTGGATGTGTTCCCTTAAGTCCCACTCGAAGATATTCAACATCACCTCTGTGTAAAGTCCTTGTCGTTCTGTCCAGGATGATATCTTCCTTTAACTCATCCAAGTACTCAGAAGAAAACTCGTCCACTGAAGGTACTGAAACACTCTCCCACTGATCCATAATCATTGGAGGCTCATAAAGTTTCAGATTCTCTACGTTCGTAACTGAGTATATTTGCATGTACGGTGGTAAATTGAATTGAAAGGAATTTGTGCCAATATCCTTCAATATGGTGAAGGGCCCATATCTGATGGGCTTGAGCTTCTTGTCTTGTCCCTTCAACCGAACTTTGCTGATGTGGAACCACACTTGATCTCCCCCTTAGAACTGGTGATCAACAATGTGCTTGTCATACCATAACTTGGGATGTTTGTTGCAATAGCCTCGGTGAAAATGAACCACTGTTTTGTTAACAACCTTTGTCTGTATGTCAGTTCGTGGATGGAAAGAAGTACTCCTTTTCATCTTGGTGTCCACCAGTCTCCACAAAAACTTTCCAAGGAATCGAGTGTCTCGATCCGAGATAATGGTTGTGGGTAGTCCAAAGTGGACCCATACATGCTAAAAGAAAAGGTGAGCAATTTGCTTAATAGTGATTTGCTTTTTACACAGCATCAAGACACACGTCTTGCTAAAACTATCCACTACTACGTGCAAGTAATCATGACCCATTTTTGACATAGGAAACCCCCCTACAAAATCCAAGGAGATACTCTTCCAAGGATGAGAAGGAACATGGAGTGGTGTGTACAACCCCAATTTTCTATTAGTGGACTAAA
>SNQJ01S0079497.1:35917-53851 GCA_010110895.2 Picea sitchensis | reverse complement strand
GTAGAATAACAATGGGCATTTATTCCCTGGATTTTTGACTATATAATCCCCTGGACCCTTGGATGCAAAGAAAACAACAAGTGGGAGAATGTTGGGTATGTGTTATATTCTTTGCATGTGCGTGTGTGGGCGCGTCAGATATGACAACTGTGTCTGACGATCCCTCTAATAGTGATGTTTGTGTCATGTGCGTCGGGTTCTTTCCTATGGGGGTCCTAGGGGGGGGTAGGTATGCCCCCTCCCTGGTTACGCATAGCATTTGGCAACGAGCGGTAGCTCATGGCAGTGCCCTGATTTTTTTTTTTGGGTGGTTTTTGATTTTTTTGGCTGTTTGCTAAAAATAATCCCGGTTTTAGGGATTAGGGTTTTGGTATCTACGGAATACCTTAAAACATTTTATATATTGTATAGTGAATGGTGAAATTTGATATAATGAATATAAGAAAGGTTTTCCCGGTTGAGGGTTTCCGGTATAAATCTCTATGTACTATGTGAATGAGCCATTGATTAATTTATGTTTTTCTTAAGAATCTATATGCATTGCTTTACTTCACAGGTTTAAAATTGACATGAATCCTCTAACCAATAGACAACCATCCCCTTTTCAAAATTGTGATTATTTTCATGGGACAACACACAGATATTCACAGATTTGTAGTCCATGCCTCACACCTCTTGTCGGCAGCACTTAAAACCTCACACACGTTCCCTAACTATCGTCTCTTCCCTTTACATTGATTAGTTGGAAAACTGTTTCAGATTGCAGTTCCTTCATTCGCATGGAAATCACATGGAAATTTGCAAAACAAATTATTGTACTCTCAATCATACACGCGGAAATGCAATCGCACCGAAAACTCTCTACTCACATTCTAATCCCATAGTGGAATAGTCTCTCACATCTTTCCGGCTCTCTCGCGAGGGAGTTAAGCTAGAACCGGCTGTGATACCAAGATAGAGAAATGGAGAGCATCCATTGCACAAGATTTACACACAGAAAATAGTTTGTATTGCACACTCATACAGATGCATTACATGTATATATAGTTGGAGTGAGATCCAACTAATTCTAATCTTGGAGATTTAGGTTGAGAGAATATATCAACAACCTCCTAAAAAACCTCAAGACAATCACCAAACTTAGCACACAACATTAATGTGAGCATTATCTCTAACAAACCCAATATTGGATCTTCTCATCTGAGTAGAGATCCACCTTCATTTGTTTCTATCGTCACCAAAAATGTTTCTTCTGATAAACTTGTCGTGTAATTCATCCCTAAGTACATGTATTGGATGAGATGTCTTCAAACATGCTTCTTACTTCAATGATTTTTTCCATTATGAGATTCACAATAAAATTCTCTAGATCTTATTTTCACTATCAACCCATATTTGTTTCTCCTAAAATATGAATAATTTTTCCTCCTTTGTCTAGGGCAAGTTTGAATGGTACCCATAAGGTGTTGATTTCAGTTTTGTTGTTTGAATTTGTACTAAAGGTTTCCTTAAATGAAATATGATCACCATAGATCCATATTTAACTTTTGATATATTATGTGTCTAGAGGCATCAAATTCCTCTAGATGCAAATTCTTTTAGAGTACAAAACTTGAAGAAATGTTTTCATCTCAAAGGATTGGATACCTCTCTACCCATNTTGGATCTTCTCATCTGAGTAGAGATCCACCTTCATTTGTTTCTATCGTCACCAAAAATGTTTCTTCTGATAAACTTGTCGTGTAATTCATCCCTAAGTACATGTATTGGATGAGATGTCTTCAAACATGCTTCTTACTTCAATGATTTTTTCCATTATGAGATTCACAATAAAATTCTCTAGATCTTATTTTCACTATCAACCCATATTTGTTTCTCCTAAAATATGAATAATTTTTCCTCCTTTGTCTAGGGCAAGTTTGAATGGTACCCATAAGGTGTTGATTTCAGTTTTGTTGTTTGAATTTGTACTAAAGGTTTCCTTAAATGAAATATGATCACCATAGATCCATATTTAACTTTTGATATATTATGTGTCTAGAGGCATCAAATTCCTCTAGATGCAAATTCTTTTAGAGTACAAAACTTGAAGAAATGTTTTCATCTCAAAGGATTGGATACCTCTCTACCCATTATAAATCGAGAGTTAAGATGAATCTATCCAACTTCTTTATTTTAGTGAAGGTGGATGTTAAAATATTAGGTGTCAACTTTCAATATATATATTAGAATAAATGTACATAAATTTATGACCTACATTGAATTTTTTTTCTTATTAATGTATGTCAACTCCATAATAAATATTGAAGCAATTACACATCTCTCTCATTCTATGAAGTAAAAATCACCTATTCAAGAAATCATCATTTGTTTACTTTTAATCACTCTATCTCTTTCTCTCTATATATGTAAAGTTGATATAGAAACAGTTTACTTAAGATGGATATTGAAGGGTATGTGCAAGCTAATGATGGTCTCCATAACAAGTTAGTGGAAGCTAATGATGGTCTCCATAACAAGTTAGTGGCAATGTTAACTTGAAGGGATTATTCAAGGTACTTTTGCAATGAATTTGAATATGGTGTAAGAATAAGAAACTTAGTAAATTGAATTAGATTTCCAAATATACAACTATGTTTTATAGAAATTGTGAATAACTATGTGAAATTTGATTTTTTCTAATAGTGGTATGTTCTTTTTCCAGCAGAATATAAGGTTTATGTGTTTGTTCATGCAGGCATTGAGTACCTTAAAGATGAAATTTCATTATGAAAACTTTTATAATTGTAGAGATCCCCTTGTTATAGTGCGGTGTGTTAGAACTAGGAATCACCCTTAGATTGCATCGAAGGCAAGCCCAGTACCCATCAGGGTATATGTATATGTAAAAGTCTTTTTTAAGGGGTCAAATAGATAAGACTCAAGATGATAATGTTCCAACTCAGAAATTAGGGCTAGCATGCATGAGAAATCAAGGTATTGGATAACTTCAAATAGTAAGTGGGAGTAAATGTGAACAGAGTGAAGAATTTAGTGAGAGGGATGTAGAGGTTGTTGTAAACATCAGATCTGCAGATAACCTAAGGAAGAAAAACTCTTAACACAAGATATTCTTGAGTTCAAGTTTAAGGACACTAAAGAAACATCATAATAATATTATAATCAAACATACATCATAATATCACCACAACAATTCATGTGAATCATTGAAAGCATGAACACTTTAGCATCAAAAGCAAATAAGCTAGAATAAGAAGCTAATTTCTATTAACCAAGATGTCTCAAATAAAGTACATAACTAGTTCACAGTAACTTCATCAAAATATTACATTATAAGGGAGCCTAGCTCAACCATTCAAACCTACTGAAGAATTTCATCTATCTCTTTATAACAAAAGAGGAAGCAACAACTAGAGGTGTGAGTTGGCCTTCTTCCCATGAAAATCTCTAAGAAGTTATTCCCTCTAACAACTTTACTAACAACTAATGCTATAAAATGGGAAAATGTTGGTCACTAATCCAACCAATCTTTGAACTGACTTGATCTCCCTTTGATGCACAACTCTTTTCTTGCCAAGTGTCCTTTAGGATCATGTAGCTGTCATCATGCTACCAGCTATTGTCTCTGCAATCTTCCACCTCATCAGCCATTCATAAAGATGCTATCTCAAATATCCTTGATTCCTGTTATTTGTTGATAGCACTCTGAGTAGCGCACTTGGTAGAGGCTTTACCACACTTCCTGTGATTTTGTAGCGCAACCTCAAAAATAGGCAAGTAGAAAAGGTAGTGCCAAGCCTTCGTGTCTTCTGTGAAAAATTCATTCTCTGCAAAAATTTTGGTAGGGAATTTTGGTAGCGCCATCCTGGTGTGTCTCTGTGTAGAATTCGATCTCTGCCAAAATTTCAGTAGCGCCCGCATGCGTATCCTGTCAAACTTTCAGTAGCGCCATCATAATTCGCAACACCTTCACTTGAACATGTGCAGAATGGGTAGCAACCTTAGGTATTAGCAGCACCATTAGTCTTAGGCGATTTGACAGCGTTATAGGTAGCAGATTGGTGGAACATCAAAAAATAGGCTATTTTGTAGCGCCATAACACTACGAAATTTCTGTGATACTATTGTTGAAGGGATTAATTGTTTGTGAAAACCCAAAACTCTGAAAAGTAAGTACTAGAAGCCTATATAGGTGGCATATGTAGTGTTTCACCTTTCACCAATTACTCCATTAAAAATGGAACTCACCTTTCACCAATTACTTCATTAACCTGACACTCCTTATTGGAGAAGGAGGACCTCCCTTTGGCACAACAGGCTTCTTCCCTTTAGCAGTGGTATGCTTCTTCACTGGAGCTATGCTCTCCTTGGCTGTTGGTTTGTCCTTTTCAATAGTAGCTTCAACCAATACATTTAAGTTCCTTTGAACCATTTCATCTTGAAAATGTTTCAACTCTACTTTGATCTTTCTGTTCTGAGACTGAAAGTCTCTGTTCTACCTATAAATGTTTTTGAGTTGCCTATGAAGAGGTTGGGCCTTTCTTGCTGCAAAACTTGCTAGGTAAATAGTGTGGTTGTATCCATCCATGAGTTCTTTCATATTAACTCTGTCAGACATGGCATCTGCTTTCAAATGAGCCACCTCCTTCCTATCATCCCTGAGTTGCCTGATTAGTCTTTTGAATGTCTCACTGCCAGGTGGAGTAGTGATGTGAACAGTCTCAACAAGATTTTTCATGGTTTCTTCTTCTTTCTCCATAGGGATTACTTTATCTATCTCATAAGTCTTCTTGATGCCTTTGCCTTTATCCTTCTTCTTTTGTACAGGGATTTCTTCTTTCTTCTTCTATACATGGATTTCTTCTTTATTCTCCACGACATTTCCAATGCCTTGGCCCTTATATTTGTTCTTCTGTAGGATAGAGACTTTTGGTAGGGATTTTTCTTCAATAACCTATTTAGGATTTGGTGCTCTTGTGAAATAATTTCTGACCTTGATGTTGGCTATTGAAGGAGATGACAAGAACTATAACTTCTTCCCTTTCTTTGTTGTAGTTTTAGTAGAAGAAGGGGCTTATTCTAACTCTGGTGGAGGAGGGGGTAAAATATCTCTCTGTGGAGAATGCCAAGACTCATCCTCAGTTCCTGCAACTTCCTTGATGGCCTCTTGATATTGAACATAAAATCTTCTCTTTCTCTTCTTGCTAGTACCTGCTTTAGTAGCACTGGTGCATGGTAAAGGGATTTCTCTCTACGATTGAGGAGTAGTTGCTATATCAAACTCAAAGTGAGAATCAATAACGAAATGTTGAAAACTAGGTTGAAACAACCCGATTCAACTATCAAAGGAGACAAGGGAGAAACAATGTAGTTCCAGTGGTGTCTTTAGGTAGCGCACTGTGCATGTAGAGGATCTCTTCATTTTGAGGATAAGAACTGGTCAAAACTGGTAGTTTTCACATCGCAACAATTTTGAGTTTTTTTCAAAATCCAAAAGCTGTTATCAGAGCTCATAAATATGAAAAATTGAAAGCATATTTTAACTACCCCTGACACTGAAAAAAATGAAGAGATGACATCAACATCGTACCCACAAATCATGGTAGAATATGATGGACATGGAGTGCGCTACAGAAACTCTTTATGAGTTGGCAACGCTCCAATTCAAAAAATGATTTGACCAGTAAGAAGAGTACAAAAGGGACAAAAAGGCAAGGTTACGAGGGAATGAGTGAGGAAAGTGGTAAGTCAATTCAAGTTGATCATGGAGTGAGTCGATCCTAGTGTCAAGTCATGGAGGGTATCAAAAGATAGGTCATAAAAAACAGTCTTGATTCAAAGATTTGTGTGAGGATCAAAACATAAGTCATGACTTAAGACTTTATTTATCAAGGGAAAGTAAGAAAACAAACTTTTAAAAAGATAAATAAAAAAATTAAAATATGAAGGCTTAGGAAAATATGAAACTAAAGGCTAAAGACCCAAGGCAACTTAGTGTGATAACATTGGCTCCACAGGAGATGGCATGCCCCCTGCGGGCTGCTAAGAATGAGTAGATTCAGTTCCTTATCCTAGGGCTATGGGGTCCATTATTAAAACAAAAATAAAAGAAAGATGATATTTACAATGGCATGAAAAAACACTCATGGCTCAAGAAAAGTACTTTTTCAGAAAATTCCCATTGACAAGGTTACCAAAAACTTCTTCATCCTCCATATTCTGCAACTTGAAAGTGTTATTAGAGAATAAATCAGAAGTTTTGAAGGGACCGATCCATAGAGCTTCAAATTTACCGTTCTTGGTTTATCTTGCTTTGGTGCATCCCACTTGAGCACCAAATCACTGAGTTGAAAATCCTCTTTATTCACTTTCTTGTCGAATTCCTGTTTGATCTTCTATTGATGATCACATGCTTTATCTATAAGCTGCTCCTGAGCCTGTTGTACTTCAACCAGCTGTTGAATCCTTCTAATCATATGATCTGACTCCCCTTGGTAATCTTGGAAGAATTTCTCCACGGGAAAGGAAAGCTGAGAAGGAAAAATGGCCTCAACTCCATACACCAGCTGGAAAGGAGAAAGGTTGAGGGACCCCTTTTTTCTCACTCTGTTATCCCACAAAGTAAACTTAAGTTTTGATTCCCATGATTTTTTGTTGTCCTCTAACATATTTTTAATGATGTTTATAAGTATTTTGTTAGAGGACTTTGCAAGCCCATTCCCTTGGGCGTAGTAAGAGGTAGAGTGAACCAATGTGATTCCAAACTGTTTGGAAAACTGAATCAATGGTTCAGCCTTGAAAGATGCAACATTATCAGTGACAATTATGTTTGGACACCCAAACCTTGACACAATGTCCTCAAGGAAACCAATGATCACTTTGTGGGAAACATTCCTTATAGGGATAGATTTTATCCACCTAGTAAAGTAATATGTAGCAGTCAAGATCCATCTATGTTGACCACTAGAAGCAGGATGAATTTCCCCAATAAAATCTAGGCCCCACTACTGAAAGGGTCCCGAAGATGCGACAGGTTTTAAAGGAAAAGACTTGAGATGCTACTTTCCAGAGAATTTTTGGCTCTTAATGCAGGCTCTGATCTTGGCACACACATCGGTGAATAGACTAGGCCAGAAGTACCCAGCCCTGAGAATCTTGTATGTCGTGGTTCTCCAAAAATGATGCCCCCACATAAAATGTCATGAAAATCAGACATAATCTTTTGGGCTTCTTGTGGGTCTAGGCATCTCAAAATCACTCCCAATGGGTCTTTCCAATACAAGACTTGATCAATAAGGTAGTATTTGATTGATTTGAGTTTTAAGTCTCCCACCTTGTTCTTTTCCATACCATCTGGAGGCTGTAATTTTTGTAGGAAAATTATAATGTCCTTGTACCAGCTGCAATATGCCAATGTAGGGGTGACTTGAGAACCTTTGTCAGTCAATTCAGCCTGTTGATTTTCTAAGCATGTGTTGATGAAATTTACCCCCAAGGCTGAGCAATTTTATTCAACCAACAGCTTGGCTAAACCCTAGCCTTTAAAAAATTTGGTAGGCTTAATCTCAAGATCAAATTCAAGGATTTTAGCAATCCACTTGCTCTGTTTTCCATCTATATTAGGCTGAATAAGAATTTAATTTACAAAAGATGATGGGACATAAGCAATGACTCTTGAATGCAACACATAAAATCTAAAATACTTGAGATATTTAACCAATGCATAGGCCTGCTTATCCTTGATGTCATATTTTAATTCAGCATCTCTCAATGCCCTGTTGAAAAAAGCAATGGGCTTCTCTAAGCCTTCAACATTCTTCTGCAATAAAACAACTGCTACTATATCAAATGAAGTGAAAGAAAAAATAAGAAAATACTTGGAGTAGTCTGGGCTGATAAGGACTGGGGATTTAGTCAAGGCTTTCTTTATCTGATAAAAATAATTATGAGACTCAAAAATCCATTTGATTTCATTACCTTTTCTCAACATGGCTGTGATATATTTGACCAACTCAACAAAATTTGAAATAAACCTTCTCAAAAAATTATTTTTTCCCAAAAAGGATTGAACCTCCCTTTTGGATATAGGAAGTGACAAGGTTTAGATAGCTTCAATCCTACTGGAATTAATCCTTACCCCTTCAGCTGACACAATATGCCCCAATAATTTTCTCTCCTTCATGGCGAACAATGATTTTTTTGGATTCAAAGAGAGACCAAATTTTCTGCATTTCAAGAAAACCTTTTTTAAATGATCATAATGCTCTTTTTTAGATTGAGAGAACATTTTTATGTCATCTAAATAGATAACAACAAACTTATCCTTCTCTCCAATAAATTTTATGTCCATAGCTCACTAAAAGGTCTCCCCTACATTCATCAAACCAAAGGGCATCTTAGCGTACATGAATGTACCCCAAGGAGTGGTAAAGGTCGTCTTCTCTCTGTCTTCTGGAAAAATAGGGATCTGATTGTAGCCAGAAAAACCATCAATCATGTACATCCTGGCCAAACCTGTCACCCTCTGTAATATGTTCTCCATCTTGGGAAAAGGGTAATTATCCTTTTTAGAACTTCTGTTCAGATTCCGGAAATCGACAAAAAGTTTGATTTCTCCATTCCTTTTCCTCACTGGGACCAAGTTGGCCACCCATTCAGAATACCTCAAAGGAATAATAATTTTATCATCTAAAATATTTTTCACCTCTTTCTCCATGACAGGAAACAACATAGGATTTATTTGCCTCAACTTTTTCCTGAAGGGTTTGGTCTCTTCCTTTAATGGGATCTTGTGCTCTATAATGCTGGTGTCATAAGTTCTGAGATGTTCATAAGTCCAAGTGAATACATCATCAAATTCCTTTAACAACTCAATATGTTTCTCCCTCTGCTCTCTTGATAAGATGCTTGACAACTTGACATATTTTGGATCCTTTTCTATGCCCAAATTGCACTCGGTTATATCAACATCATCAATGGACACTTTCCCCTTTACTGCCACATCATTTCTGTCAAATAATCTTTCCGAAGGAACTAGTCCTTTTGGAATGTGGTTGCTAGGTATCTGGACAATATGATGATTAGCAATTTTATTAAGGAAAACATCAGAATGAGGATTGATTTCATAATCATGATCCTGATCAATGTGTAATGCAGAAAATGCATCAACAGTCTCGAGGAATTTTTTAAGTTCTAGATCATCTTCAAACACCTTCCAGTATTTGACATTGTCTGGTATAGAAGGCTTGTATTTGACTTCTACATCATACTTGAGTTTAGGTGGTAAGGGGACTCTAAAATTGCTTGATGATACAACCAAATAATCATCCATGGTATTCTCTTCTCTAGGAATAAATGAAATGTTAAAATCTGAGAAAAAGCTATCCACCAAGTCCCACACTTTATTTCTATAAGACTTGGGCCTAGGGTGCTTAGTCTGGTAAATATTTTTTATCTGATGGATGATCAATTCAGCATCCCCAAATATTGATAGCTCTTCTATCCCCTTATCTTTAGCATCCCTCAATACCAAGACAAGAGATTCATATTCTGCCACATTATTAGTAGTTTCAAATTCTAGCTTGTATGACAAAAATATAGTCTCTTGAGCAGGTGAAACAAATACCACTCTAGCACTATCACCTTCCCTAAAATGGGCTCCATCAAAGAAAAGATTACAAACAGAGGTGGTTGGAGGGGAATATTCGCAAAAGGTAATGAAATTTTTTCTGATTTCAAAAGGAGTTTCAGGGGTATCAGTGAGCTGCAAGATGTTGGATCCCAAATTAGTATCAAGAGAAAAAATAGAATGATTTGTGGGGTTTGCTTCATCACTAATAATGTAGGCCAACTGAGCTTCCTTGTAAATTCTTCTATGCCCCCCCCAAACACAGGAATGGTAGCATATGAAAGATCCATATACAATATTCCCCCAAGTATTTTTATCCAAGATCTTGACAAGAGCATGCCAAACTTTGGGGGAACATCAACCACCATGATATCCATGATTACGCTTTTCATGGGAAGCTGAAATAAGGTCAAAACCAAATCCTTAATGAACCCAAGACACTTCAATTTCGTGGAGTCAAAATAATATAAGTCATGGTAGGACTTTGTGATTTATAACCCAAGTTCATCCATAACGGTTTTTGGCATGAGATTGTGGGATTCCCCTGAATCCATCAAACAATTATGAAACACTTTATCATGTATATTCAGTGA
Organism: Picea sitchensis; assembly: GCA_010110895.2. Taxonomy (NCBI): domain Eukaryota; kingdom Viridiplantae; phylum Streptophyta; class Pinopsida; order Pinales; family Pinaceae; genus Picea; species Picea sitchensis. The sequence continues at coordinate 43,630 of SNQJ01S0079497.1, read as the reverse complement.
TGTATATAAAGGAGGGGACGAATCATCTCTATCTTCTATCAATGGGCCCAAGATAACTGTTGGTTTTTCATCTTGCAGATTTACTGAATCAGTGGCACTTGGAGAGGCTTCGGGCTGTAACATTTTGGAGAGATATTTTTTAAATTCTTCATTTTTTATCAATTCCAAAAAAGGTGTGGGGATCTTGATTTTTTGGATATCATTTTCAAAGATGAAGGAAGATGAAGACTTTAGAATCTCTTTGGTTCCAAGGGTAGGATTTATGACCAGAACTTGGGGACTTTGAGTGTCTTTTTCCTTACTGCTAACTTTTACAGCCTTGGCATAATTTTCTTTTTGAGCATGTTGATTAGAAGCATCAGGTTTTTCCTCATTCTTTTTAGATCTCAGATTATATCTATTAGGACTTTCTTTTTCTTTCTCTCCCTTACTTAATTCATTTATTTGAATATCCATCAAGGATTGCTCATATGCAGATTGAGTCAAGTGAGGGTATGGAGATGTGTCACCTAAGAAATGAATCTCGAGATGAACTTCTTCCTCCTCTCCTTCTTCATCAACAACCAGGTTGTTCTGTAAGGGATTTTTCACCTTTTGATCATATCTCTCTCTATTTCTAGGATCTCTAGGAAGGATCTAGGGATCATTATTTGGTCTCCTAAAGTTACCTTTGTTATCTGTATTTTGAGTATTTTTGTAGGTCTGTTTTCCTTCTAGTTTTAACTTCTCAATCTCAATAGAAAGGGATTTTACTAATTTTGTAGGTTAATCTACTTGAGAGTGGACAACAGGGGAGTCGGAAGTTGAAGCTTCAACTCTGAATTTTCTCCTATCTCTATCATATTTTCCCCTGAGTTTATCAGATGCCACTATGTTGGATTCTATCTCCAAGGTTTCATCTTGCATATGGGCTAAAGAGGCTAATCTTATTTCTCTCAGTAGAAGGAAAAACACGGGGTCAAAGGCATTGGCATAAGTGATTTTTGCAGAGGTTTCTGTGGGTTTTATCTCATCGGAAATATTATTGTACATTTTTTTGAATCTTTTAGATAATTCAGAGACATACTCTCCCTCTTTCCTTTTTAGGGATCCAAATTCAGTGATATAGTACAATAAGTCCTTTTTTCCTCCCAATACCTCAAAAAGGACTCGTTTAGCGCCTCAATTCCAATAATGGATCCAGGGGCCAAACCCCTAAACCACTTCCTAGCCTCACCAAAAATTCTTTGGACAATGACTCTCATCCACAAATCCTCATTTTCAATGTTTTGATTGTCTGCATAACTGTAGAAGGCAACAAGATGTTTTTCAATGGTTATATCTTCTTCTCCCATGAATTTGGGCATGTATTTTAAATAATCTCCAGGAGGAAGAGCATTCACTGGCTGAGTTAAGACAAGAGGGTCATATCTTCCAGCCACTATGACATCCATCCTATTTGCAGGGGGGCTAGCACCTGCCATTGGATTTTGAAATATTGGTGAACAAGGAGGAGAAGGGAACTTAACTTTGTGTAGTTTAGGAGAAAAAGGAATGTATGAAGGGGAAATTTCATTTTTCACAGCAGAAGGCTGAGTCTTGGAAGAAGATGGTAAAGTCTATAAAGGGGACGAGATTTCCTTTTATTTGGGAGTAGAAATTTTAACATGAGGAGGGGTAGCAAAGCCTAAAGTAGGAAAATCTTCAAGACTCTCAAGACTGAACCACTTTACAATGTTAGGGGAATAAATAATTACAAATATTTCTTCTTTCAAATTAGTTTCAAAAGAGTATTAAATAGGAAATTTTTGAAAATCAAGATTCTTAGATACTTCAGTAGAAGGTAAAGAAGGATCACTTGATATAACAACTTGAGTATTAAGAGTGGAATCAGGAAAATGACCAGAAGCACTTGTAGCAGCAACATAAAAACTTTCTTGAGAACATTTTCCCTTCTTGATGATATTCTCTGGGTAAGCCTCAGGTGGAACCAAAGGTAGCTGTGGATTTGATCTTGTATATCTTCCTTTAGGTGCTAGAGATGAAACATTGGAGTCACCAGGTGCAATCTGGAATATTCAATATACTAAGTTCCAATGCACCTTCAGAACTAGTAAGATTTGTCGTTCAATCCCAGGGAAATATCTTAAAATCGTTCCCCGACAATGGCGCCAAGAATGTTAGCACTAGGAATCGCCCCCAGATTGCATGGAAGGCAAGCCCAATACCCATCAGGTTATATGTAGATGTAAAAGAGTTTTTTAAGGGGTAAAATGGATAAGACTCAAGATGATAATGCTATAGCTCAGAAATTAGAGTTAGCATGCATGAGCAATCAAGGTATTGGCTAACTTCAATAAGTAAGTGGGATTAAATGTGAACAGAGTGAATAATTTATTGAGAGGGATGTAGAGGTTGCTGTAAACATCAGGTCTGCAGACAACCTAAGGAAGAAAAACTTTTAACACAAGATATTCGTGAGTTCAAAGTTTAAGGAAACTAAAGAAACATCATAATAATATTATAATCAAACATACATCATAATATCACCACAACAATTCATGTGAATCATTCAAAGCATGGACACTTTAGCATCAGAAGCAAATAAGATGGAATAAGAAGTTGATTTCTATTAACCAAGATGTCTCAAATCAAGTACATAACCAGTTCACAGTAACTTCATCAAAATATTACAGTATAAGTGAGCCTAGATCAACCATTCGAACCTACTAAAGAATTTCATCTATCTATTTATAACAAAAGAGGAGGCAACAACTGGAGGTGCGAGCTGACCTTCTTCCCATGAAAATCTCTAAGAAGTTATTCCCTCTAACAACTTTACTAACAACTAATGTTATAAAATGGGAAAATGTTGGTCACTTATCCAACCAATATTTGAACTGACTTGATCTCCCTTTGATGCGCAACTCTTTTCTTGCCAAGTGTCTTTTAGGGGCATGTAGTTGTCATCATGCTACCAGTTGTTGTCTCTGCAATCTTCCACCTCATCAACCATTCATAAATATGATAGCTCAAATCTCCTTGATTCTTGGTATATGTTGGTAGCATCATTTGGTAGTGCCCTGAGTAGCGCACTTGGTAGCGCCTTTACCAAATTTCCTATGATTCTGTAGCGCAACCTCAAAAACAGGCAAGTAGAAAAGGTAGCACCAAGACTTTGTGTCTTCTGTGAAAAATTCAATCTCTACCAAAATTTTGGTAGGGAATTTTGGTAGCCCAATCTTGGTGTGTCTCTTTGTAGAATTCAGTCTTTGCTAGAATTTCGGTAGTGCCTTCCTATGTATCCTGTCAAACTTTCGGTAGCGCCATCATAATTTGAAGCACCTTCACTTTAACATGTGCATAATGGGTAGCAACCTCGGGTATTAGCAGCGCCATTAGTCTTAGGTGATTTGGCAACGTTATAGGTAGAATACTGGTGGAACATAAAAAAATAGACTATTATGTAGTGCCATAGTGCTACAAAATGTCTGCGCTGCTACTGTTAAAGGAATTAATTCTTTGTGAAGACCCAAAACTCTGAACAATAAGTACTAGAAGCCAGTATAGGTGGCATATGTATTGTTTCATCAATTGTTTATCTTTTCAAAAAGGGACCATCTTAAAAAATGGAGCTCACCTTTCACTAGTTACTTCATTAATATGACACTCCTTGGAGAAGGAGGCCCTCCCTTTGGCACAACAGGCTTCTTCCCTTTAGTAGTGGCAGGCCTCTTCACTAGAGCTATGTTCTCCTTGGTTGTTGGTTTCTCCTTTTCAATAGTAGCTTCAACCAATGCATGCAAGTTCCTTTGAGCTATTTCATCTTGGAAATGTTTAAACTCTAATTTGAGCTTTCTATTCTGAGACTGAAAGTATTTGTTTTGCCTATAAACGTTTTTGAGCTGCCTATGGAGAGGTTGGGCCTTTCTTGCTGCAAACCTTGCTAGGTCAAGAGTGTGGTTGTAGCCATCCATGATTTCTTTCATCTTAACTCTGTCAAACATGGCATCTGCTTTCAAATGAGCCACCTCCTTCCTAGCATCCCTGAGTAAGGCTGAGTTTCCTAATTAGTCTTTTAAACGTCTCGTTGCTAGGTGGAGTAGTGATGTGAACAGTCTCAACAAGAATTTTTATAGTTTCCTCTTCCTGTTGCATAGGGATTACTTTGTCTATATCATTAGGATTCTTGATGCCTTTTCCTTTGTCTTTCTTCTTCTGTACATGGATTTCTTCTTTATTATTATATACAGGTATTTCTTCTTTATTCTCCACAGGCTTTCCAATCCCTTGGTCCTTATCTTTGTTCTTCTGTAGGATAGAGAATTTTGGTAGGGATTGTTCTTCAACAACCTCTTTAGGAGCTGATTCTCTTGGGAAAGGCTTTCTGACCTTGATGCTAGATGTTGGAGGAGATGAGGAGAAGTGTAACTTCTTCCCTTTCTTTGTTGTAGTTTTAGTTGAAGAAGGGGTTTATTCTAACTCTGGTGGAGGAGGGGCTGGAAGATCTCTCTATGGAGAATGACAAGCCTCCTCCTTAGTTCCCACAACTTCCTTGATGGCCTCTTGATATTGAACAAGAACTCTTCTCTTTATCTTCTTGCTAGTACCTGCTTTGGAAACACTGATGGATGGTAAAGGGCTTGATATCTATGACTGAGGAGTAGCTAGTATATCAAACTTAAAGTGAGAAGAAATAACGAAATGTTCCCATGAGATATCCTTCTTACCCAGCTCTTCAGAAACCAACATTCTAATCAATACAGAGTGAAAGATGCTAGTATCCACAGTCTTAGACTTGGATTGAAGATTGCCTGACATATTTCCTATGCTCCTTAGAAAATAGTAGGGAATGTTCATTTTAATTTTTCCAGTAAAATGCAGAAGAAGCCTTATATGATATTGGTATAGTGTATTGAACCTCCCTTCATACGTAAAGTACCTCTGAATGATCCTCAATATCCTGTCAAACTTTTCAATCAGATGATTCCTTGGCACACCTTTAGACATATTATCAGCTTGATGTTCAGGCTTAAGGAAATATTTGGCATAGGCTACATCTAAGGATATTTCTTTAAACCATCTCTCACCTGTGATAGGGATTCTTGTAGTAGCTGAAATAGAGGTTTTAGATACCTCAAATTCTAGGTCCCCTACCTTGGTATTTAGGCCATCAAAATGTAAGGCAAACTGCCTTGTCACCTTAGGATGACCTCTTTGCATATTTTGGGTGAAAGAGAGGCATCGCACCCTTTGAAAAACTTCTTTGGCCATGGGCTCTACATCGAATAGATGCATGTCTACAATCTCGGTCCTAACCACCTTACCTCCCTTGTGTGACTTCTTCATCTGAGGCGTCTCCATAGTTTAGGATAAGAGCTTTTAGGGCTATGGAGTGGTGATAACTAGGAGGATTAAAGAGTCAAATCTCAAATGGACAAGGCTCCCCCTTTACAAGAATTTCCCTTAAACCATTCTAGTTGCTAGGTAGCTAAAAATGGTTGTAGAAACTCCTCCCTTGAATGTGTGAAGGTATGAACACTGAAAAAAATATATTATGAGAGGATTACCTTGTAATGGTGTTTGAAAACTAGGTTGAAACAACCTAACTCAACTGTCAGAGGAGGCAGGGGAGAAATAGTGTAGTTTGAGTAACGTCTTTAGGTAGTGCACTACGCATGCAGAGGATAAGACCTTCTTGGATACTGTGAGCTAGGTGACAATGGCAGGAAGATGTATCAAAATCAATGGTTAGGTGGTGAGATCTGTAGGTTTGAATGGAGGGAAAAATTGATAGGAAGGTGTGAGGAAAGCTTCTCCTCCAACTCTCCAGGCAAGACAACTACCAAAATTTTGAGCGCTAATTCTCCTTGAAATTGATGTGCAGAGGAGGAAAACACTGAATACATGTGGAATATAGATAGTTCGAGGCCTTAGAAAAATCTCAGGAAAAAGTCACGAGCAACTTGGCCTCTGAATCCACCTTAGCATCAGATCTGGTAGCGCTACTACCAACTGGTCGTAACTGGTAGTTTGCGCAACGCAACAATTTTGAGTTTTTTTTCAAAATCCAAAAATTGTTATCATAGCTCATAAATATGAAAACTTGAAAGAATATTTTAACTACCCCTGGCACTGAAAACAAGGAAGATATTACATGAATGTTGTACCCACAAATCATGGTAGAATATGATGGATAGGAAGTGTGCTACGGAAACTATTGATGAGTTGGCAGCGCTCCAATTCAAAAAATGATTTGACCAGTAAGAAGAGTACAAAAGGGACAACAAGGCAAGGTTATGAGGGCATGAGTGAGGAAAGTGGTAAGTCAAGTCAAGTTGATCAGGGAGTGAGTCTATCCTAGTGTCAAGTCATGGAGGGGATCAAAAGATAGGTCATAAAAAACGATCTTGAGTCAAATATTTGTGTAAGGATCAAAACATAAGTCATGACTTAATCCTTTGTTTATCAAGGGAAACTAAGAAAACAAACTTTTAAAAGGATAAATCAAAAAATTAAAATCTAAAGGCTTAGGAAAAGATGAAACTAAAGGCTAAAGACCCAAGGCAACTTAGTGCGATAACACGATGTATTTTTGGAAATTTATAATATTAATTTTCAACCTAATAGGGTCTTAACATAATCAAAAGAGTTTCATTTTTTTCTTAGATATTCGTCTCCTCTAGTGCGACATATAACTCATTCTAGAAATGGTTAAGATGAAAAAGTTATAGGAGAATTAAGAGAGGTATGCATTCTAGGATTTTGATATATGCGAAGAAAAAAATAGATTAAAAATAGTAAACACTATTAATTTAAAAGAAAAACTATATATTTGGAATTGGCATAGTTGATCCTATCTATGTCTATAGTTTCATCAAAAGCTGAATTTTGTAGCCTATAGAAAAATAATATCAAAATAGACATATAGAGAAGTATTCACAAAATGGAGGTTTTTATCAATTTGTAGAGCGAACCACTAGGTTTGTCATCCCGAATCTAAATCTGAGGTAAACAAGTCAACATGTTGTCAATCCCATCCAAAATTCATCAACAACTGAATTTTGTAGCCTATAGAAAAATAACGTCAAAATAGAGATATAGAGAAATGTTCAGAAAATGGAGGTTTTTATCAATTTGTAGACCGAACCACTAGGTTTGTCATCCTGAACCTAAATCTGAGGAAAACAAGTCAACATATTGTCAATCCCATAAAAAAAAAATTGAATTCAAAATAATGCACACACGTTCTTAAGAGAGTGGACGTGTTCCTAAGAGAACACACAAAATATAGTAGCATGCACACGTGTTCATAAGAGCTTGCACATGCTCCTACAACCTATTTATTATTTTCCATTCCTCTCTATCTCTCTCCCCCACACTTTGAATCCTCCTCCCTCTCTCTCCCCCACTCTCCCCCCTTTCTCTCTTTACCTCTCTCTACCTCCCTATCACCCCCTTCCTCTCACTCTATCTCTCTCTTCCCCCCTCTCTGTCTCCCTCTCACTCTCTCTACCCCTCCTCTATGTCTCCCTCTCACTATCGCTTTCTCGTATACATCGTAATACCTAGACATGAAAATACCTAGACATCGCAAGGCATGGAAAGAAATATACCTATACCTATCCTTAACATGCCTCGGACTCTTACACCCACTCCCTCTTTATCCCTCCCCCCTTCCCTCTTCCCCTTTTCACCTCCCTCCCCTATTACACCCCCTCTCTCTTCCACCTC
>SNQJ01S0079497.1:11550-35907 GCA_010110895.2 Picea sitchensis | reverse complement strand
TCATTCACATAGTACACAGAGATTTATACCGGAAACCCTCAACCGGAAAAACCTTTCTTATATTCATTATATCAAATTTCACCATTCACTATACAATATATACTATGTTTTTAGGTATTTTGTAGATACCAAAACCCTAATCCTTAAAACCAGGATTATTTTTAGTAAACTGCTAAAAAAAGAAAAAACCGAAAAAAAAAATTGAGGGTGTTGCGCGTAACCAAGGGGGGGCATACTTGCCCCCCCTAGGACCCCCCTAGGAAAGCGGCCAGCGCACACGACACAAAGATCACTACTAGAGGGATCGTCAGACGCAATTGTCATATCTCACGCGCCCACACACACACATGCAAAGAATATAACACATACCCAACAATTCGTTGATGAGTATAGAAATCTTGAATGGAATCTGTTGCTCAATATTATTATGGCAATGAATCGAATACTTGCTACGATTCATAGGCATGGACTATTTGTTGTTGTGTTTTATCATGGTGGTGTTCTAATTTCTTCACAAGTAAATTTGTGGTGTGATATGTGTTTGTACGTGTGGGCATGTTATTATAATGTTATGATGTTGAACCAAAATTATAGAATGCACTAGCATAATTTTAAATTGGTGGTTCTCCACAATGTGAGAACAAATTGCTAATTTAATTATGTGTAAGTTTGTTTTAAGTTGATGTGACCCCTCGTGCTCCACGAGCATTAGTTATAGGTTATTTTTCTGAGGTCAAGTTGTGAAACCGACTACTGAAGATATTCAGTGTATAGATCATTCTCTTATATAACTGTTGAAATTTTCTCTTTGGGGGAATTCAACAGATGGAAGTGTATCCATAGGATGGTTCAGTATCAAGATTGTCTTTCGGGAAGTCGAGAAGCATTGGTTGTACAAAGAACGTCATAGATGGTCGGAAGCATTTTTATCTGTGTTGTATGAAGTGGTAGCTCAAAGATGATGGGAGAGAAAGAGCGTGTCTATGAAATTCAGAAATTCACAGATGGGTGTAAGTGCGTATGAGTACCAGTTAGACAAAGACATATGACAAATTTTGTAATCATGATTTCAGTATTATAAATTTTTTGAATATAAGCATTCAAGGGAGGTGTTAGAGATAATGTTCACATTAATGTTGTGTGCTAAGTTTGGAGATTGGCTTGAGGTTTTGTAGGAGACTCTTGAGATATTCTCTCAACCTAAATCTCCAAGATTAGAATTAGTTGGATCTCACTCCAACTATATATACATATAATGTCTCTCTGTGAGTGTGCAATACAAACTATTTTCTGTGTAAATCATGTGCAATGGATGCTCTCCATTCCAAAAATTCCATCAAATTTATGAAGAAGTTTGCTTCGTTATTGTAGCTAGTAGATGTTGTTTATTTATTTTAAAATTTGTAATGTCAATGAATATTACACTCGACCATGTTGTTTATTTATTTATTTTAAAAACTGTAATGGCAATGAATATGAAACTCGACCATGTTGTTTATTTATTTATTTTAAAAACTGTAATGTCAATGAATATGAAACTGGACCATGTCTAGGTTTGAGAGGCTTTTTGGATTTAAAATCCTAGCGGGTTTACCAGCGTACTAGTTTTGATGCAATTGGTAGAAACATGAGTGTTTTTTCAGTCTATATACCTTCTTGGATTTTTTAGTTTTTTCCAAGATATCAAAATGCCCTAGGAGAAATTATATAGACAAATAAAATTAGTTCCTTACCTTCAAAGTGTCAACAGTTTGAGCAAAGAGAGAACAGATATATTCCGAACCTCCACATATCTTGGAAAATTGCATAATGCATAATATTATTGTAGATTCATTTGAGCCGTAAATAAAGATAGACATGAAGAAACGCTGAAAACATTGATTCACTTTGCCGAAGATAAACCCCAAACATGAAGGAGCCGAAAATACGTTGCAGAGAAGAGTAGGACGGAGGTTGATTAGCGGCATATTGAGGCTGATCCGTTGCGAAGGCTGCTGGTCACCGTCGTACAGCGAGAGGCCGCCGTAGGACACGTTGAGGGAAAAAACAGCCATGATGATGACAGGGCTGCAGGCAATCAGTGCCGTAAGGACTTTCCCGCCCACGACTTTCCCTTCTCCGGCCGCGACAATGATATTGAGGTCGGTGGGAGGGTCCAGGAGGGTGCCCGAGAGGACAGTTTCTGTGGCGCTTAGAATAATAATGATAATAATAATAATACAGTCCAGCAATTTGATTGGTAAATACATACCCTAGCCCCTCTGGATTTGAACCTGTGACCTCTTAAGAGGAAGTACATGTTCTTAACCATTAGGCCCACTCAAGCTGTATATAATAATAATAATCTATTTTTAAGGTCACGTCCTAGCCAGCACACCAAATTGGTGTATGAGACCCCCTTGTTTGTGAGGGATCCCCTCTGCCCAGCGATTTGACTGCTAAAGTCTACGAAGGTATACATACCCTATCCCCTTTGGATTTGAACCTGTGACCTCTTAATAGAAAACACAAGTTCTTAACCATTAGACCCACTCAGGCTGTGTAGACCTCACCCGGGCTATCGTAATTCGCCACGCTTTTGATCACATCGCACCCACTGGAGATCTCAAGTCTGTGCACTCGCAGAGAGTTTGCGCTATCACGATTTATGACAGTCGGCCGCTTCGGTTTATTTTTAGATCCGGCGGGTCGGCCTCTGCGTTTCCGTGTCAAGGCTTCATGATCTACCCGCCCTTCTTCACTTTCAGTGTTGTTGTTTCGCAGTAGGAGTTCGTTGATGCTCGTCCCTGCGTTGTTCTCAGCGAGAGCTTGAGCGCTATGATCTGAAATAGCCATCTACGCATTGAAAATACCAAAGTCGTTTTGGGTAGGGCGGAGAGGCAGTGCTTTTGCAAATGGGGTATTAGGTTTGTAGGTGGGCCGAGTCCCGCATATACTTATAGTAACAACATCGCTTATAACACTTAACCATGCCGCTAAAAACCTAAAATAAAGGAACCGACCGGAATGCCAAGCAGGATCAGCAATCCGTTGCAGAGAAGATTAGGACCGAGGTTGATTAGCGACATGTTGAAGTGACTTCTTGAGATTAGTCATGCTGATCAATCTAATTAAATTTAGAGACTAGCACAGCCGCAATCTCGGTTGGTGAGTACCGATAGGTATAGGCGTTAAAACTCCGCGCACCTAGTTAAAACCCAGGTGCAGGAAAAAACTAAAAGAACCCCGAGCATGGCGTTAAAATCCCAGGAGCATGGCGTTAAAATCCCAGGCATAGGAAAAGAATAAAAGAACCCCGCCCAAGCACAGGAAAAAATATAAAAGAACCTGGCGCACGCAGTTAAAACCCCACGCGCAGGAAAATCTCCCGGCCCAATAAATAATTGATGCAGTGAAAACCAGTATCAAGTCGCAGTAAATAATCAACTTCACTAATCATTAACGGCCATGTTTTGACATGGGAGAAAGATAATCCATAATATATTAAGCCTTAATTTCTTGTGACAACAAAGAATATTATTGTGTCCATATAAACCATCGCTGTGATTAAAAGATGATTAAATTCAGGTAACAGTAAATAATCCACTTCAATAATGATTAACGGTCATGTTGTGATCTGGGATAAAGATAATCCATAAAATATTAACCCTTAATTTCTTGTGACAACAAAGAATATTCCAAAGATATTAGATTGTGTCCATATAAACCATCCCTGTGATTAAAAGATGATTAAATTGTCAATAGGTATATGCTTATCTGCCACAATCACATAAGTAGTTGAGGGAAAAAGCAGCATGTTGAGGTGTCCAGATTTAGTTAAGTTGGTCATTCTAATTCATTTTGGAGACTAGCACAAGGTGAAAGTGAAAGTGATTGATATACATCCATTAGTGTTATGAGCTTTGAGAGGTGAAAAATGGTGTTGATGGAGATATATCAATCACTTTTACTTATGTGCTTGTGCTAGTTGATGGAGGTATATCAACCACTTTTACTTATGTGCTTGTGCTAGTTGATGGTGGATGTGTGTGGAGAGGATTGGTAGATTTGTGAAGTAAAATATCAATATAATTAATAATGAAATATTTATGATATTTTAATATGGTTAACTATGGTTGACTATGGGTAACCATGTTGAATGTGGTAGACTATGGATGACATGATTGACCATGTTTTACTATGGTTGACCATAGTTGCTTGTGGTTTAATTGACCATAGTCAACTGCTTGACAATGATTGACCATGGTTGGATTTTGTAGACTATGGTTAACCATGGTTAACATGGTCCGCTATAGTCACCTAGATTCAACCATAACCATGGTTAACTATACTTGACTATTGTTGACCATGGTTGACTTTTCAACCATAGTCAACCAATATCAAACATGGTCAATTATTGTCAACCATGTCAACCATCGATGACTATGGTTGACGTTGGTTCACGATAGTTGACTATGGTTGACCATAGTTGTCTATGGTTGAACAACATTGACTATTGTTAACATGGTTGACTATGGTGGAAAATGGTTTATTATGGTTGACTATGATTGACCATGACTGTGATTCACTATGATTAACATGGTTAACTATGATTGACATGGATGACTACGGTTGACATGGTTGAGCATGACTATTATTGACATGGATGACTATGGTTGCATGGTTGAGAATGACTATGGTTGACATGGTTGACCATGATTATGATTGATTTTGACTAACTATGGTGGACCATGTTTGATATGGTAGACTATGTTTGACTATGGTACACTATGTTTGACTATGGTTAACCATGGGTGAGCACGGTTGTCTATTGTTGACCATGGTTGACTATGTTAAACTATTATTGACCATGATTGAATTTGGTTGGCCATGTTTGGCTATGGTTGACCATGTTGACTGTGGTTGACTATGGATGACATGGTTGACCATGTTGATTATGTTTAAACATGGTTTACTATGGTAATGTTGCATTAAAATGTTCATCATGGTTGACTTATGTTTAAATGCTACATTCCTCGGTGGTTGTGTCAAAATGTGACATCCACTAAGGGTTATGTCACATTGCGATGTTCCTCGAGGGTTATGTTTGATTGTGATGTTCTATAATGATTATTTCACATTACAATGTTCATCTTCATTGTGCAATGTCAAATTGCTTCTTCTTCATTGTGCAATGTCAAATTGCTTCATTCTTCATTGCTTACATCACATTGCAACATTCTTTAAGGGTTATGTCACCTTGTGACATTACTGAAGGGTTATGTTACAATTTGATGCTCCTAAATGGTGATTATTCATCTTGGTATGCTTATATGGAATTGCTATGTTCCTCAACAGTTTTGTAGCATTACAGTATTCATTAAGGGTTTTGTCACATTTGTGGTGTTTTTTAATGGTCAAATGTTGCATTACAACATTCATCTTGGTGGACTTGTGTTGAATTGCGATGTTTTTAGGGGTTATGTCGCATTACAATGTTCATGAAAGGATATGTTGGATTGTGATGTTACTCAATGTTTATGTAGCATTGCAAAATTTATCTTGGTTGACTTTTGTGAAATTGTTATGTTCCTTAATGGTTTTGTCACAATGTGATGTTCCTCAAGGGTTAGATTAGATTGTGACATTCCTTAATCGTTATTTCATATAGTGATGGTTATCATGGTTCACTTATGTTAACCATGCTAATCTTTAGTTGGTGATGGTTCACTATCAACATGGTTGACTATGGTTGATTTTCATCACCATGTGATGTTTATTAACATTTTTTTTGGATTGCATCACATTGGGATGTTCATCCCATTCCAACATTCAACACATTGCAACATTTGTGACATTGCTACGTTCATGAAGGTTTATGTTGAATTGAGTCACATTGTGATGCTCATTAAGGGTTATGTTGGATTACAAAATTAAGCGTTATGTTAAATTGCAACGTTTGTCAAGGCTTGTGTTGGATTGCAATGTTCACCAAGGGATTATGGTTGACTTCCTTCACATTGTGATGTCAATGGTTATGTTAGATTTTCACGTTCATCTAGGGTTATGTTGGAATGCGACTTTCTTCAAGGGATTATGGTTTTCTTTTGTCACATTGTGGAATTTGTCAAAGGTTGTGTCACATTGTGACATTCGAGAAGGATTATGTTGAAATGTGATGCTACCTAATGAATATGTGGCATTGCAACATTTATCTTTGTTGTGTTATGTCGAATTATTGTGTTTCGATATGGTTACGTCACATTGCGATATTCATAAATGATTATGTCACCTTGCAACATTCTTTAAGGGTTATGTTTCAATGAGATGTTCATGAATGCGAATGACACATTGTGATATTCATTGCAATGTTGATGAAGGGTTATGCTGGATTATAATGTTCCCTAATTATTTTGTCACATTGTAATCTTCACCTTCATTGTTATGTCTATTTTCTATGTTTTTGTGTGGTTATGTCGCATTGTGACATTCATAAAGAGTTATGTTACCTTGCAACATTACTTAAGCGTTATGTTTGTGAGAGATGTTTCTGAATGGTCATGATGCATTTTTATTTTCATCTTCATCTTCTTATAAGGAAATTTTATGTTCCAGATTGGTTATGTTGCATTGTGACATTCATATTGGTTGGGTTATGCCACAATGCATACATCAACATAACCATGGGTGAGTTGGGTTAACCATGATTGACCGTGATTGAATATGGTTTACCATGGGTTCCCATATTACTATGATTGACCATGGTTGACTTCAGTTGACTATGGTTTTATTGCATTGTGATGTTCATATTTTGTTATTAATGTCAAATTGTAGATTCGTCAATGGTTATGTCACAATGTGATGTTCATCAAGGGTTATGTTTCATTGTGATGTTCCTAAAAATTATTATCCATTGTGATGTTCATGTTAATCGAATTATGTGGAATTTCTATGTTTCTTAATGGTTATGTCACATTGAAACGTTCATCATAGGTTATTTCAATTTTATGATGTTTCTTTATTATTATAAAATATTATATTTTAGAAAAGAAAGTTAATATATGTGTAAGTGAAATTTATAATTTAGAGAAAATATGTGTAATTGTAATTTGTACTTTAGTAGTAACATCATAAAGTTCTATAATAAAGTGATAAAAAACACAAGTTCATTACCTATTTTTTTTTCATGAATATTAAAAACCACATGCTTTGACAAAAAAAACATTTATAGACATTTGCATTCATTATTTCCTGAACTATTGTATTTATTATTTCATCAATGTTAGTCAAAATAATTATTCTATGACTTTATCTATTCTTTCATCGAAATCACTTACATTATGGGTGCTCACATGAAGTTGATGGTAAAAAAAGTGGCAATGGGGTGCGAAAGAATCTTTGCATGTGGGAATGTGTGTGCATTTTTAGAAACACACACATGTTCTTAATTCTACATCCTCAATGCTAACTGAACCACCCCACACACCTACCATCTCATATTTTTTAGGAACATGCATGCATTCCTTAGATGAGTGCATTGTTGATATTATGGTAGTTACGAGAGGTATTAACCTCCATGTATAACCTCTGACCAGATTAGAATGTTCTAGAAGCTAGTCAAACCCTAAACGGATGTATAGAAACCCTAGAATACATGTCAACTCATTAAAAGAATTAATATTTAAGTATTGGCCTCTAAAAGAAGAAGTTAGCCTGGACATGAGACAAATATCACTATAAATAGAGGGCGCTTGAGATCATTTGGTCATTCACACTCTCATAGCTCACACAAGAAAAGTGGTGCAAAAGTTTGGAGAAGGAGTGTAATTGTAGCTAATGCAACTAGGATTTTGGTCTTGGTTTCTATTTTATGCAATTTTTGTTTGGTGCACTATTCTTGGAGAAAGAGAAATATGTTATCTCTTGGTTATCCATTGGGTCTGGTACTGCTTCCAGAATTATTCTATCTATCAATTTTATGGTGCTCGGGGGTGGCTGCATGCCTATGGTTGGGTGAAAATATTGAGATATTATCTATGGACAAATGAGAACATCTCTTTTATTCTAACAGGTTATGGGTCCACAATATCTTTAGATAGTCTAACCACTAGAAGATATACTAGGAAGTTATTTTTTAAAGCTCGTTGTGTCACCAATTACAACTACAACCAGGTTTTATGATTATGCAGCTACAACAAACCCTAACCATTGTGTTCAAGAACTTCTGGTAAAGCATTTGACCTAATTCATTGACATCCTAATGCACCCTATCCTATATCACCTCTTGGTACCCTCAGCTAGCAAAAATGTCAGGTTGAATTTTTGGTCAAATTCAAAGTAAAAGTTTGACTGGTCAAATTCAAAGGTTGACTTCTTGTCGAATTGATTTTGTGTTCAAAGTTGAAATTCTAGAGTTTCTATCTTGTTCTAATCATTGAATCTTTTGATTCAATTTCTAATCTCTTCTTGTCAAGATGGTATCTAATTTCAGATTGGAAGACAAGTTGGACATTTCTACAAGACTTCATAGTGCATTCAAAAGAACAAGCGCACCCTCCATAGAAAGTTAGGCTTCAAGTTCCAAGTTTTATTAAATTGTTAAGTTTCAAATTTGTATATATCAAGGGTGATAGTTTCTACATTAAAAAAAATAGTCTTTGAAAGGTTCTATTATTGCTAGGTGAAATGAATTCTTGACTGCATATGAATACCATTGATATAGATGCCTATTGTACTTGTTTGCAAGATGAACTAGCATTTACTCTAAAGAGAAATTTCTTGTTTTCTCTTGTTGTTCTTGTTCTAGGAAGGTAACCTTGTTAAATATGTTTGATGAACAATATGTGTGGAAGTTGTCATAGAAGAAATTTATAAGGATGACACAATGCTTGCAACAACTACCAGATGGTAAACAATCAGAGAAAATAGAAACAAAATTGAAGAGACTCAGAGGGAGTTAGACTTAGAAAGAAGTCAGTAATCAAGAGGAAACTAGAATAAACTTGTGACACTTTGCAAAAATCAAGAAGGATGTAAACGAAAGCATGTACTCTCTCAGATGGAGGGAGATAATTACATAATTCCAAAAGGAGACCATGCATATTTCTCATTCAGGCATGAAGCCAAGATTAGGAGGGAGTTAATCCCCAATAATAAGATACATTGAAGAATCTGTGAATACTATGAAGTATATGTCAATGTTCTTCATTTGAAGTAGCAACCATGATAAAGCACGTGTTCACCTTGACTCTAGAAGAATTCTTCTTCAAAAAGAATCCTTGAATATTCATGGTTATCCATCTATATTTCTGGCGAAAGAAAGAAGTTGGAACCTTCAGGAAGGAAGGGAAAGGAATCTATAGAAGATTCCATGGACTCCAACATTGAATAAGGAAACTGTGATGAAGAACAATGTATGTGAGAAATTGTAAAAAAGGCTTATAAATGGAAGAATTGATAGATGTAAGGTAAGATTCAGGGCTAGAGGGTTCTCCCATAAGGAGGGAGAAGACTATGATGACAACTTGTTCTATTATACCTCTCCCTGAGCCATTATATCTCTTGTAGTATCCATAGGTTGGAGTTTACATCAGATGGATGTAAAGACTGTTCTTCTCAACAGAGTAATTGAAGAATAAGAATATAGAACAACCTCAAGGTTTTGAGGTATACCAGAAAGATAACCATGTATGAATATAGAACAAGACCTTGTGTGGATTTAAGCAACCTAGTGCAAAGCCTCTCATGTATAGCAGAAGAACAGTGAAAAATTCCTATGACAAAGGAAGTGTATTGAAATGATTCTTCAGAAGTTCAAGATGATGGATTACAAATATATGGAAAACTCCCATGATGAAAAATCTAAGCAATATGAGAGACGTTCCAATAGACATGTCCCTGAATCGACAATGGAATGGCTTGTTAATGTATTTGTAGAATACTCAGTTGGATATTTTCTTTGCTATGAAAATAGTTCCAGGTGGAACTTAGCCATGAAATTGGAATAACTGCAAAGCATGCCTTGAAATATCTTCGTGGGACGTTCGAGTTATGATATATAGTTACATGGATTTATTGATTTAGATTGGGCAGGGAGTGCAGATGAAAGAAGAATTTCTCATTTGATATGTTTCAGTTTGAGATTTTCCACGATATCATGGGCTAGTAGGAAACAAAAGAATGTTGCACTCAGTACTATAGAAGCAGAGTATATTGCAGCTTGTGATTCTTGTATGGAAGTAATGTGGCTTCGTAAGATGGTTTCTAGACTGCTTGATCAGGTTTTGGATTTGATTGTGATATATTGTGATAATGAGAGTTGTGTGAAGTTCTTAGAGAACCAGCTGTTTTGTGACAGGTCGAAGCACATTGAGATCAAGTACTATTTTCTCTGTGATAAAGTCCATAGGAGAGAAGTACTTCTCCAGTATATCTCCACTGATGAGAAGATAACATATATTTTTGTAAAGCCTCTGTCCAATATGAAATGTTTTCATACTTAAGGGATAAGTTGGACTTGTGGATATGACTTCCTTATTAGAAAGGGAAGTGATTACCCCCAGGTTGGGAGGGAGCCCTGATATGTTATTGATATATGAACAATCATTTTCTAGTTTGGAAAATGGTCTAGGTTGGGAAGTCACTTTCCAATTTGGAAAGTGGTCCAAGATTCTTGATGGACAGTCATTTTCCAGTTTGAACAATGGTGCAAGATGGGCAGTGACTTTTCAGTTTGGAAATTGGCCCAATATTTCTAAAAGACATTCATTTTCCAGTTTAGAAAATGGTCTAGATCGGACAATCATTTTCGTAATGAAAATGGCCTATTAGATTGCTAATGTATCATAGACAACGATTCCCCTTGTGGCCAGTGTGGGGGAATGGTCTAGGAAAATAATTATTCTTGGAAGTCACTCTGAGTAGTGGTCAAGAAGAATGGCCTGCCTCTCTGGGAATTCATTCTTTCGAAGTTCATAGTTGTGAGCAGTTTCGAATAATAGTTCGTTATAGGAGATTGGTGCAATACAATCATTTCGATAGGAAATGTTCTGAACATTCATTCCCTAGGGAAGACTCATTCTCTCCAGGTTGCATTGTGATAAGTGACGAAAGGATGGCCCATTTAGGTGAATGGTCCAGGTTCAAAAATCAGGAACATTCATTCCCTAGGGAAGACTCGTTCTCTCTAGGTTGCACTTTGATTAGTGTCGGAAGAATGACCCAGTTAGGTGAATGGTCCAAGTTTAGAAACCAGGGAAAAATATTCTTCTCTGCTTGACAAGAATAGTCCAGATAGCCCATGGATTATGTTTAACTTTTCGATGGCAGATAATCTTCCAGATCTCACAGATGTGAGTGGAAGAATGGCCTAGCTGACTCAATTTGTATCGTGAGATTGTTATGTAGGTTGATATAAGATGATATGATTGTTGTGGAGACTGTATGTCTCTGGACAATAGTTGTATGCTACTGTGGTGGATGTGATCCACTAGTAGTTATTGTGAATCACTAGTTAGTAGCAGTGTGCTACTAGGAGTGGTTGTGTGCCACTTTATAGTAGTTGTATATTACTATGTATAGACACAGATGTGTTCTATTGAATGGAATTGTTCTGATTTCCATAGAGACTAACACTAGTGTTGGAGATGATCGACAACTATATGGATAGCTAGTGTGCTAATGGACAAACATTCTCCAAGAGAAAAATGGTCCAAGTAGGACAAGTTTTTGGTGGACATACATAATCCCTGTGGAGAATGGTCTAGTTTGACAGATTGTTGATATACCATGGAAAAATATTCTTATAGTACATATGTCTAGATTAGAAGAATGGCATGTCTCCTTGATTTCACAGTAGTGACCAGAGTAGATATATTTCTATAGGATGGTCATTTTCCCTGAGTTCATAGTAGTGTCCAGAGGGAAAATGGTCCAGGACAGTCATTCTTCTAGAATGTATGTCTAAATTAGAAGAATGGTCCTTCTATCCCATGGGGTGGCTTTCAGCATATGGGAAGACTGACATTCTTCTAGGATGTAGGTCCATATTATAAGACTATTCCTTGTAGCCCATTTTCGGGTTATTAGCATCTGTTGGGAAAATGTTTCTTCGAAGACATATGTCCAGAATAGAAGAATGGTCCCTATATCTCTCTGTTGAGTAAATGACTTATTCAACATCATGCTCAATTACTCATATGGATTATGGCTTCAAGATATGATGCAATTGATGCTATCAAATGATACTGATAGTGGTGATGTTTCTCGTGAGTTGATCTACGTGATCATGAGATAGCATGTGTGGCTATGATGATGCTACCATTTGAATGGTCTATTTTTTTCTCAAGACCATTTCCTTTAATACCTCCCTAGATAGGAGAGAGTTTTGATATTATGTCATCTATGGGAGGTATTAGCCTCCATGTATAACCTCTGACCATATTAGAATGTCTTGGAAGCTAGAGAAACCCTAAACAAATGTATAGAAACCCTAGAAGACATGTCATCTCTTTAAAAGAATTAATATTTAAGTATTGTCCTCTAAAAGAAGAAGTCGTCTTGGACAGGTGACAAAGATCACTATAAATAGAGGGAGACATTTGGTCATTCACACTCTCACAGCTTACACAAGACAAGTGGTATGCAAGTTTGGAGAAGGAGTGCAGTTGCAGCTACTGCAACTAGGATTTTGGTCTTGGTTTCTAGTTTATAGACTTTCTATTTGGTGCTCTATTCTTGGAGAAAGAGAAATATGATATCTATTGGTTATCCCTTGGGTATGGTACTGCTTCCATAATTATTCTATCTATCAAGGTTATGGTGCTCGGGGGTGGTTGCGTTCCTATGGTTGGGTGACAATATTGAGATATTTGTTATGGAAAAAAGAGAACATCTATTTTATTATAACAAGAACATGCACTTAGTAATGTGCATGCAATCCTAAGTAGGAGTGCATGCACATTCCTATTTGTTGGCATGTTTACAAGAAGAGTGTGCTTTTCATTGATGGAAAGAACAACAACGATGATGGAAAATAGGAAATCGGTGATGATAAATAGAAGACGATACCTTTAAACTGGTTTCATAGAAGAAGGTTCGAAGGCTCAAACATTTGAATACATAGAAAATATTCTACGTGGGAATAAATCATAATATCGGGAGGAGGAGCGATAGTGGTCATCATATCGAGCACTATGAATAATATGGATCATTGGATCAGAGTCCATACATGAGGAACGAGCATGCAAAAGAGGAGAACAGATCTCAGGCGTTAGATCTGAGCACGTAGACCAACCATCATTGGATCCATAAGTAAGTGCACAGGATTTAATTCTTTTAGAGTGCACTGGAGAACGTTGACTTTATGAAGTCTGGAGATGTGAAGGAATTATGGTCATCCATTGAGTTAGGACATGTGGTGAGAGATCAACATTGTGTTGATTCACAAATTGGGAAATCAGAGATAGGAGAAGCGAAAACTCGTGAATTCTGAGTTCGCGAAGGTGATCAAAACCATTGATCGAGGAATGTCATGGGTCATTGATCAGACAAGAGATGAAAATTGAATTCATGAAGTCTCGATTCGTGAAGGAGAGATACAGACCATTGGATCAAGGAATGTCGTGGGTCGTCGATCAGACAAGAGATAAAACATGAAGTCCTGAATTCTCGATTCGGGAAGAGGGGATCTAATCCATCAGATCACATAGGACTATTGACCATTGATGTGGAACGGTGACGATCGAAGCTCGTAAGTTTGGACATTAGAGAAAGGAAGTGAGCTAATTTGAGAGTTCGCAAAACGTGAAGTCCTGAAGTGCTTAGCCCCAAGTCACAACCAATGGTCACATTAGCGAAGATAGGGGAAGGAGCTAGCGTTGCTAAGATCTACCTCAGAGGTTTAGGAGTTGGGATAATTGAGGTGACTCATAACAGAATGTCTGATGTGTGAAGTCATGAATTTCCTTCTTGGTTGGTGAGTGGTCACATCCAGCAGTCACATGGGGGAATCTTGCACCCGGTGCTATTTCGTACAGGTGAAGTTCACAAGGATATTCTTCGCGAGGACCTCCTGTAACTGACAGAGAAGACGTCCTGTAACTGTCAGAGAAGCTCACCTGTAACAGAGAAGACAAAGGGTTGCACTGCCAGAGAAGCCTAAGAATCTCAGGATAATGACCACTGATGACGAACAGACTCAAGATAACCACTATAGAAGAAGAAGAGTTGCGATTATTATCTTATAGAGGATTTGGCGTGATAAAAATACGCATAACAAAATAGAGAGGTTTTTTTTTTATAGTTATGCATGTTGGTAGAAGGAGGTCGAGTGAAGGATATGAAGAGCACATAAGAGGCACAGTTCATAGAATGTATATGGAGAACAGATAAAAAGGGAGAAATAAAAGATGAATAGAGGAGACAGCAAGTGGAGCCAAGTATGAACATAAAGAAGAAGAGAAAAATTATAGAACAAAGAAGAAGTGGTAAGAATTGAAATATCTGTATTGTTGCAAGGTTTAAAAAAAAAAGGTTTTATAATCAGGGTGGTAGGGTGGTGCTAGGAAGGAATATGGTCCTCTGTTATTCAAGTCGGTGCTTGAATACTGGGATTTGGTACTTCCATCTAGTTTGTGCTAGAGAAACCTGGTAGTCAGTGCTTCCATCTAGTTGGTTCTAGAGAAATCTGAGAGTTGGTTCTCTCTTCAATTTATAACTTGCTATCAGAGGTTTTAGCCTCATATTTGAGTTGGTTCTCAAAGACTATGGTGTACATGAAATTTGGAGCTTGACTGACATCCTGAGAAGAAGCGGTTTTCTCCCTTTATGGTTTTCCTCATGAAAATCAGTGTCTCTGTGTATTCTGTGTGATTGATCAAATATTGTATATTTATGCATGTTAATTTATCAACAACACATTAAATAGTAATCTAGAAAGATTCAGTAAAGAATAGGAAAATTTTCAAGCTTATATATATAATTGACTCACCCCGCCCCTCTCAGTTATTTTTCCAATAATTCGTATCAGAGTCAGTGCCTTTGATCAAAGGTAGATCCATAATCTTGAACATGAATAGTCATGAAGGAAGTTCAAATAATAGAGCCCCTCTGTTTGATGGAACAAAGTTTTCCTTTTGGAAAATAAGGATGAGAACATATTTAATGTCTTTGGGTGTTGATGTTTGGAATGTCGTTGAAACTGGATATGTGAAGCATGTAGTCTTGGCCTCAAAAGATGACAAGCTGGAGTTTATCTTTAATGAAAAATAAATGAATGACATCCTTAGTGTACTTGTAGAAGCCGAATTTGTCAAAGTCATGCACTGTGATTCAACAAGATTTATGTGGGACAAGTTGATAAGTAGTTATGAAGGTAATGAAAATGTGAAAGAAGCAAAACTTCAGACTCACAGAGTGAAATTTGAGCAGTTAAAGATGGATGAAGACGAATATATGAATAAGTACTTCTTATGTATAGAATAACTTGTCAACACTATGAAAGTTCTAGGTGAAATGATAGATGAATATTTTCTAGTCCAGAAAATATTAAGATCTCTTCCTGATAGATTTAACTCATAGGTCTCTGCTATAGAGGAAATAACTGATCTCAAAACATTGACACTGGATCAACTTCTTGGAACCCTAACTTCTTATGAAATGAGAATCACCAAAGGTAAATCCACTACAAGAGATGCATCCTTTTAAGCAGAGAAAAACATAGCCTCCGATATAGATGAGATTGAAGAAAATTTTGTGAGAAGACTAATAAAAGGATCAGGAAAATACAAAGGTAAAATGCCCTTTAAATGTTTCAATTATGGTAAGATAGGTCATTTTGAACCTAAGTGTCCTCACAAAATAAAGGATTAGAAATATGATGATGAAGAGAAGCACAAACACAAGAAGGTCTATAAAGAGAATAATTTTAGGAAGAAAAGCCTTTGTGTAAACAATGATGACGATTCTTCAGTTGATGAAACAATGACTCTTCTAGTGATTCTTCAATGTTTCATAGCTTTAGAAGATATAAATATTGAAGATATAGGAAGTGAGTTCGTTGATTGTGAAACAATAGTAGATATTGAAGGAGAACTTGTGAGTGCCATGGAAGAGATTGATAGACTCAGAGAAAATAAAATAAAACAAAAACAGTTGCTACTCTGTTATGAGAAAACATGCAATGAACCATATGAATAAATTTCTCCATTGAAAGTTAATTTAGAAGAATATAATAATATTGAAGACATACTCAAACAACAATTGAAGGAAGCCAAAACAAAAGGTGAAAAATTGGAAGCTGAAGTAGTGTCTGTCAGAAAAGATCTAGAAAAATTTTAGGCCTTATATCATCGGAATCTGACAAGTATTAAAGCCTCAGAAGGATTAGCCACCATTCTGAATCATCAAAGGAAACCAAAGTTGAAAACTTGTTTGGGTTATCAAGAGGGATCAAGTAGTGGTTAGCCAAGAAACAAAGAATCCATCAAGTTTGTCAAATCTACAACCATTAACAACAACAAACCTGCAGAAACAAAGGAAGATAATCATCCGCCAAGGAGGAGTGAAGAAAAAGGTACCAGAACTGAATCTGTAGAACAATGAAATAATACACCCTCTTCTCAAGGAAATCATCACCATGGAATAAATCGACCTACTCAAAGAAGACAACCATTTTCTCGGTACAAATATTTTTACTATGGATATTTTTTTACTGTTCTAACTTTTACCACAAAGCTGTAAATTGTTCTTTAAGATTTAGACGTGATAAATCAAGACACCCAAGGAATAAATATATTCCACAAAAAAGAACGATACATCCAAGTAATAGACAACTGCAGACTGCAAATCATGTGATGGATGGGAAAAATACATAGATTAAGCATAACAATTGTTATCATCCTTATTCAATGAACCCGAATGCTACATCTTCCATAATTATGGACATAAAGTTGTGGACTGTCTCTTAAAGAACTATAAGCCAGATTCAAATCACAGAGATGAAAACATAAAGGTTTGGAAGAAGAAATAAGATGACAAGTGTGGATTAGTGTTGTCATATCAAAGACAAAATAACCATTGGCATATTGGCAGCAGATGATCTAGACATATGACAGGTGAAAAAAGTAAGTTCCCATCACTCAAAGGAAGTAAATCAGAAAATGTGACTTTTGGAAATGATGCTCCAGGAAAGACCAGAGGTAAATGTCTAGTAAGCTTAAGTAATGGAAGAGGCAAAGCTCAAGATGTATTATTTTTTGATGGATTAAAGAAAAATCTTCTTAGTGTCAGTCAGGTGTGTGACAAAGGATGTGAAGTCACTTTCACTGCCAAAGATTGTAAAATAAAAACAGTGAACACAAGAGAGTTGATTGCAAAAGGGGTTAGAACTGAAAACAATGTCTATGTTCTGAATGAAGATAAGGAGGAATGTAATTTAAGAAAATTTGATGAAAGTTGGTTATGGCACAAAAGGATTGGACACCTTAATTTTGATCATATTGTCAAGATGAATAATGAAGTTGTTGTGAAAGATATTCCAAGAATATCTAAGCCTCATAACTCTATAAGATATTCATGTCAAATGGGGAAGCTGACCCGTGCTCAATTCAAATCAAAGAGTTCCACATCTTCAGAGAAACCCCTTCAAATTATTCATATGGATTTGTGTGGACCATCGCGAAAGGAAGGAACTGGAGGAGAATGTTACTTTATGCTAGTCATTGATGACTTATCCAGACTTAAGTGGGTTACCTTTCTGAGAGAAAAATCTGATGTGTTTGATAAGTTCAAAATGTTTAAGGCATTAGCTGAGAATCAAATAGGAAGGAAGTTAAAAGAAATTCGCTCAGACAGGGGAGGATAATGTATGTCAAGAGATTTCAAAGAATTTTGTGACAGACATGGAATTAAAAGAGAATATACTATTCCAGGTACTCCTCAACAAAATGGAGTTGCAGAACGCCAAAATAGATCAGTTTAGCAAATGGCAAGGGCTATGATGAGTGAAAGGGACATTTCAAAAACCTTCTGGGTGGAGGATTTTCACACGACTATTCATATTCTAAACAAAGTGCATCTAAGGCTGAACAATGAAAAAACTCCATATGAGTTTTGGTTTGGTCGACCTGCATCAATCAAGCACTTCAAATTATTTGTAAGTAAATGCTACATCAAAAACAATGATGATCATCTGGGAAAATTTGATGGTAGAGATGATGAAGGTATCTTCTTAGGATATGCAATGAACAGTAAAAGATACAGATGTTTAACAAAATAATGCATAAATTAGTAGAGTGTATTGATTTTCGAATTGATGAAGTAGCTCATCTAAAAGATCAACATAGAATAAGCACCAATTCAGATGAAGAAGATGATGAAAATAATGAAAATGAAGAACAACAAATATTCGAGTCACAAGAATATGTGAATCAAGTGGAGAAGAGACACCCAGACAAGAAGAGTCAAGACAACAATCAACATCAAATCCTTCCTCCAGAATTACTCAAAAGAATCATCCTACAAGTCATATAATTGGTGAGAAAGACAAAGGTGTACAAACCAGGAGAAGGATAATCAAAGACACCAAGAAATCACATATAGCCTTCATATCCATGGTGGAACCCAAGAAATTTAATGAAGCCAATAAAGATGCAAATTAGTTAAAATCAATGAATGAGGAACTGGATCAGATTGAAAAGAATGATACTTGGGAACTTGTTCCTAGGCCAGGAAATAAAAATGTCATAGGATCCAAATGGGTCTACAAAAATAAGTTGAATGAGAAAGGAAATTTTGTAAGAAATAAGGCTAGATTGGTCTGCAAAGGTTATCCTCAAATAGAAGGACTGGATTTTTATGAAACATTTGTGCCCATAGAAAGAATATAAGCTATTAGAATGTTTCTTTCCTATGCTTGTCATAAGAAGTTTAAATTCTATCAAATGGATGTCAAGACAACTTTTCTAAATGGAGATCTAAAAGAAGAAATCTATATGGAACAACCAGAGGGTTTCCAACTGTCAGATAACCCTCTCTTTGTCTGCAAGCTGAAGAAAGTCTTATATGGGTTGAAACAAGCTCCTTGTGCCTGGTGTTACAGACTGGATAAGTATATTCAAGAGTAGGGATGATTTTAGGGGCTAAATTTCACTCATGGGCTAATTTTCCATGGTTTTTCCCAAAAAATGATTCGCTATTCTAAAAATTATTCGCGCAAATTCTATAGGATAAAATCATTTTACCTTAAAAATCGCCAAAATTTTATACAAATTATATAAAATCCTTGGAAATTTGAATATTTTTACAAAAATATCGCCAAACATTTATAGTTTTCATATGAAGGATTAGTAATATTCTCCAAGGTTTCTACATTTTAAAATAAATTTCCATCCTTAAAATCATCCCTGAAGTTTCAAATGGAAGATTCTTCACCTGTGAGCACACATATGGTCACTGGATGCAAGTTAAGCAAGGATGATGACTCACCTGATGTTGATCAAAGTTCATATAGGTATATGATAGGAAGCTTTCTGTACATCACAACATCTCGTCCAGACATAATGGATGTTGTTGGAATGGTATGAAGGTATCAGTCTGCACCTAAAGAGAGTCACCTTATAGCTGTCAAAATAATATTCAGATACTTGAAAGGAACAATTAACTATGGCTTATGGTATCCAAGGAATCAGAATTTTCAATTATCAGTCTAGTCAGATGTTGATTGAGCTAACTGCATGGATGAAAGGAAAAACACAAGTGGAGGTGCATTCTTCTTAGGAGATTCTATTGTAGCATGGTTGAGCAAGAAGAAAGGTTCCATTTCCTTATCGACTACATAACCTGAATACATTGCAGCTGCCACTTGTTGTACCCAAGTATTGTGGATGATTAAGACACTTACAGACTTGGAGGTAAAGTATACTGCACCGATCCCAATTCATTGTGATAATACTAGTGCAATTAGTGTGACAAAGAATCTTGTATTTCACTCCAAGACCAAGCATATACCCATCAAGTATCACTTATTGAGGGAAAAGGTAACCAAAACTAATGTTTCTTTGGATTATATTCCATCCAAAGATCATATTGTTGATATCTTCACTAAACCGCTTGCAAAATCTTAGTTTGAGTATCTACGCCAGAAGTTGGGCATAACCATGTTATCAAGTTAAAATAGTCTATCTGATTAGGGGGAGAGTGCTCATAGTATATCTAATTAGGGGGAGAGTGCTTATTGTATCTTTGATCGGGGTTAGAACAATGTCAGTCTCATTTTTCTTTGACATTGATGCCAAAGGGGGAGAAAAAGGTGTGGGATGGATGCTACAGTTGGAGGTCTAAGAAGAATAGTTCAATCTTTTAGGGTTGCCATCAATTCCAAAGGGGGATATTGTTGGCATGTTTAAAGGAAGAGTGTGTTTTTCATTGATGGAAAGAACAACACTGATGATGAAAAATAGGAAATAAATGATGATAAATATAATACGATACCTTTCAACCGGTTTCACAGAAGAAGGTTCGGAGGCCAAACAATTTGAATACTTAAAAAATATTATAATTCATAAGAAATCATAAGCTCAGTAGGAGGAGAAAAATCGATCATGAGATCGATCATTGTGAATAATATGGACCGTTGGATCAGAGTCCAGAAAGGAAGAACAAGCACGCAAAGGAGGAGAACTGATCTCAGGCATTAGATCTAAGCAGTGGACCAACCGTCGTTGGATCCAGAGGTAAGTGGGATTTAATTCTTTTAGAGTGCACAGGATAACGTTGAATTTACAAAGTTTGAAGCTGTGAAGGAATGTTGGCCATCCATTTAGCAAGGACACGTGGCGAGAGATCAACATTGCGTTGATTCGCAAATCGAGAAATCAAAGATAAGAGAAGCGAAAACTCGCAAACTCCAAGTTCACGAAGGTGATCATAGTCGTTGATCGAGGAATGTCATGGGCCATCGATCAGACAAGAGATGAAATGGGAAGTCACAAAGTCCCAATTTGTGAAGGAGAGATATGGACCATTGAATCGAGGAATGTAGTGGGTCGTCGATCGGACAAGCGCTGAAATGTGAAGTTGGGAAGTCTCGATTTGCGAAGAGGAGATATGGGTCATCGATCATAGAGGATTGTGGATCGTTGATCTGACACAGAGAAGATCGGATCTTGGAAGTTCAGACATCGGAGAAATGAAGTGAACTAACCTGCAAGTTTGCGAAACACGAAGTCCTGAAGTGATTAGCCCCAAGTCACAACCAGTGGTCACATCCACGAAGATAGGGGAAGGAGCTAGCATTTCTAGGCTCTACCTTGGAGGTTCGGCAGTTGGGATGTAATGTTTCCCTAAATTTGCCATAATTTTTTTTTTCTTAAGGACATTAAACTTAATTACCTCATCAAATCCATATCAAACATTCCTTGTTACATTGTAAGGTGATCAAAGGACTTTACCTAAACTTAACCACAAGGGAGGTGGATATCTTTGAATTCATAACAAAAGACTATTCGCAATTATATAAGTGTTCATATTTATCCTTCACATAGACTATACTTCTGGCCTCAACAAAACTATATATATATATATATATATATATATATATATATGCCACCATAATATAGTCTATTCTTCTAACCTCACCAAACTATTTATGTATATAGGTATGCCACCATAAATTATACTCTTGATTGTGTAAGTAAGGCATACTATGGGGTATCCATGTATGATCATCCTTAAATTTTGAAGTGAAAAAACAATTTCCTCGAAAGTGGTGACAGATACTTAATGAATGAATTACGATCAGTGTGACAGCCATTTCATGCGAGTGTTAATATTTGTAAGGCGGTAACTAAGGGTTGGTTATACCTGTTAATCACTCATGCCTAACTGTCGTTATCATCCGAACCAACTCTAGCATAAGGTTTTTCCTTTCTTAACTGATTCGATGACCATAAGGGAAACCTAACCAAACTAAAGGTAAGGATTAAAATGAAATTCCATACTATCTGTCATTACGATTATTCTGTGGATATGAGGTGGGATTATCTTGGATACGATTGTAATGGTGTAATGGCCTCTGCCCAAAACATTTAAGGCATTCTGAACACATTCCCTCAGAACTATCGCGTGTTTTAATGTGCCCCTCTAAAAATTTGCCACCTTTCCCTAACCATGACACTTAAGCACAGACCATCATTAATCATCATTAGACTAGTCGACGGTTTCCCAGAGACTACTGTTTCATTTTTTATATTGGCTCTGTGTGATCCTGTGGATATGTTCAAGGATACTCTGGTTATCAATCCTTTCTCTGTGTATCTCTATTTCTTATTATGTTGACTTGTTCTGGCGGGAAAACGTTCGGCGGACCACTACCATTGGAATCCTCTTTAAGCAAGGTAAGAACTTATGGTTAATAGTTTTGGGAACCCTCTGTATTATAATAAAATTTCTGAGTATTATTATAATTTTTGGGAATACTTAAGTAATGGAAGAGGCAAAGGTCAAGATGTATTATATGTTGATGGATTAAAGCATAATCTTCTTAGTGCCAGTCAGGTGTGTGACAAAGGATGTGAAGTCACTTTCACTACCAAAGATTGTAAAATAAAAACAATGAACATAGGAGAGTTGATTGCAAAAGGGGTTAGAACTAAAAACAATGTCTATGTTCTCTATGAAGATAAGGAGGAATTGGACACCTGAATTTTGATCATATTGTCAAGATGAATAATGAAGGTGTTTTGAAAGATAATCCAAGAATATCTAAGCCTCATAACTCTGTAAGCGAATCATGTCAAATGGGGAAGCTGACTCGTGCTCAACTCAAATTGAAGAGTTCCACATCTTCATAGAAACCACTTCAAATTATTCATATGGATCTGTGTGGACCATCGTGAAAGGAAGGAACTAGAGGAGAATGTTACTTTATGCTGGCCATTGATGACTTCTCCAGACTTAAGTGGGTTGCCTTTCTGAGAGAAAAATTTGATGTGTTTGATAAGTTCAAAATGTTTAAGGTGTTAGCTGAGAATCAAACAAGAAGGAAGTTAAAGGCAATTCGCTCAAACAGGGGAGGATAATTTATGTCAAGAGATTTCAAAGAATTTTGTGACAGACATGGAATTAAAAGAGAATATACTATTCCAAGTACTCCTCAACAAAATGGAGTTGTAGGATGCCAAAATAGATCAGTTTAGCAGATGGAAAGGGATATGATGAGTGAAAGGGACATTTCAAAAACCTTTTGGGTGGAGGATGTTCACATGACTATTCATATTCTAAACAAAGTGCATCTAAGGCCGAACAGTGATAAAAATCCATATGAGTTTTGGTTTGGTCGACCTACATCAATCAAGCACTTCAAATTATTTGTAAGTAAATGCTACATCAAAAAAAATGATGATCATCTGGGAAAATTTGATGGTAGAGCTGATGAAGGTATCTTCTTAGGATATACAATGAACAGTAAAAGATACAAATGCTTTAAAAAAAATAATTCATAAATTAGTAGAGTGTATTGATGTTCGAATTGATGAAGCGACTCATCTAAAAGATCAACTGAGAATAAACACCAATTTAGATGAATAAGATGATGAGAATAATGAAAATGAAGAACAAAAAATATTATATTCACAAGAATATGTGAATCAGGTGGAGAAGAGACACCTAGACAAGAAGATTCAAGACAACAATAAACATCAATTCCTTCCTCCAGAATTACTCAAAAGAATCATCCTGCAAGTCAGATAATTGGTGAGAAATACAAAGGTGTACAAACCAAGAGAAGGATAATCAAAGACACCGAGAAATCACATATAGCCTTCATATCCATGGTGGAACCCAAGAACTTTAATGAAGCCAATAAATATGCAAATTAGTTAAAATCAATGAATGAGGAACTGGATCAGATTGAAAAAAATGAAACTTGGGAACTTGTTCCTAGGCCAGCAAATAAAAATGTAATAGGATCCAAATGGGTCTACAAAAATAAGATGAATGAGAAGGGAAATATTGTAAGAAATAAGGGTAGATTGGTCTGCAAAGGGTATGCTCAAATAGAAGGACTGGATTTTGATGAAACATTTGGGCCCATAGCAAGATTATAGGCTATTAGAATGTTTCTTTCCTATCCTTGTCATAAGAAGTTTAAAGTCTATCAAATGGATGTAACGACATATTTTCTAAATGGATATCTAAAAAAATAAATTTATATGGAAAAACCAGAGGGTTTCCAACTGTCAGATAACCCTCTCTTTGTCTACAAGCTGAAGAAAGACTTATATGGGTTGAAACAAGCTCCTTGTGCCTAGTATTACAGACAGTATAAGTATATTCAAGAGAAAGGGTTCAAGAGAGGAACATTTGACTACAATATATATA